>PVJA010010663.1:0-56774 GCA_004027025.1 Myocastor coypus | reverse complement strand
AAAGAAGGAAAGAAAGACTTGAAAAGTATTTGTCTGTCTGTTTTAAATAGTTTTTGTGTCTTTGTTGATAGTTAACTTACTGTATGTGAGTAGGCTATTGATCTAGATGTCTATCTTATTCATGTAGATCAGTGGTTCTCAACCTTTCTAATGCTGTGACCCCGCAATACAGTTCCCCATGTTGCGGTGACCCCAAGCCAAAACATTTTGGTGGCTACTTCAAAACTGTAATTCTAAGTAAATAATATTTTCCAATGGCTTTAGGCGACCCCTGTATTTTGGCCGTTCGACCCCCACCGGGGTCGTGACCCACAGGTTGAGAACTGCTGATGTAGATCCTTAATGAGCCGAGAAATCAGGTGGTATTAGCCAAGAGCTTCGTTTTAGAATTATCTTAGGTGATATCTATTTTTATATCTCCAGGTAAGTTCAGAAGCCTCCTGTCAATTACCATAAAATCCTACCTTATTGAATTTGTAGATCAGCTGAGGGGAATTGGTATCGTAATCATGACGTCTTAGAATCCACGAACATAGTATATCTGCTTATTGAATTCCTATTTCATCTTTATCATCCATAGTGCAAGCTTTAGTCAGTTCACCCACCCACATCGCCAGGCGCAGCACGCCCATTCCCTGCGTGGGGGACACACGAGACACAGCCCCCTCCCTCTCTGCCCCTCACTTCTGTGTCACTTTACACCGGAGAGAGCTCTGCCTCTCTGTGTCCTTTGTCCCCTTACCTGTCTTTCATTTTGCTCTTTGCTTAGGGTTTGGGTCTCTCTTGTAAGAGACCATGCTGTATTTAAGCCATGAGTCTGATTTATTTCCCATAAGACTGGGCTCTCCAGGTGCATCCATTTAAAATGATTAAGTGTGATTATGATTATTTTGAATCCACAATGCTTTTATTTTCTTACTGTTATTTTATTTATTTACTTTTCCCATATATATATATTTGGCGCAAGGTCTCACTACACAGCTTGCGCTTTGTGGTCCTATTGTTTCCGGCCTCTCCAGGCGTGCACCATCACACCCAGACTCCATTACCAGCTCAGGGTGCCCTGGGGGTGGGGCCAGCTCAGCATTTGGGGCCGGGGACCGAACCCTGGTTCCTGTGCTTACCAAATCAGGAGCTTAGTCCACTGGGCTATCTCACCAGCCCTTCCACAGTGTTTTTATTAACAGAGTCCAACCCAGCCTTAGTTCTTGTAGCCTTGGCTGGCCCTTTGCCTCAGGCACACGCAAACTTCCAGCCCTTGGAGGTGGCGTAGGGTTTAGTGTGGTTGTGTGGGTCCCTGCCCTTTGTGGAGATGTCTGTACCTCAGCATTAGGGCTCTCCATGAATTCCAGACACGCTGGGAGTGTCGCTGGGATCCGGCGCTCCTGGCAGGGACGAGCAGGGCGGCGTGGTGGTTCTCTGTGGGCCGCCCGGCCCAAAGGCTGCCGAAGGCAAGGCCTGACTTGGACCGAGCCATTCTCTCCCGCTTTCTCGCCGTTGGGCTTTTTCTGTGTTGCTTAGTTATTTAATCTCACTTGTTGTCTCTGCTCCTCTCCGTCTCTCCCCCGCTCTCTCTGCCTCCATTTCTGTCTGTGTCTCTGTTCCTTTCCTCTGTCTCTGTCTCTCTGTCCTTTCTCTCTGTTCTGTTTGTCTCTCTGTCTCGTCTCTGTCTCTTCCTCTCTGTCTCTCATCCATATGGAAACTCTCCTATGCCTGACAACCTGAGCTGCTGTCTTTTGTGTCCCCGAGCTGTTTGTGGCAAAGACCTACTTGTTTTCCACATGGAAAATTCGTATCACCAGATCTTTCTTTCTTCCTTTTGCTTAGTCCTTGGGTGGCCCTGGGGGTCGCTCCTAGGACCCTGTGCTCCAGTGCTCCTCCCCCAGCCACTCTTCATTCCCACAAGGCCACGGGGGCAGGTCTTCCAGCTAACATTCAGGCCACCTGCTATGCACTACAGAAGCTCCTGGTTCCTCCTGTCCTAGCCATGTCCGCCGAGTGGAACCAGAACCACTGGGAGGGCGGCAGGGCAGGCAGTGCGCAGGGATGCTGCTCCTGTACCAGCCGAGTCACTGGGCACCTGCCGTGTGTGCCACCTTTCATACCAGGTTGGATCAGGCCAGGCCAGCGACATACTTCTTCTGTGAAGGTTAATGACGTCACCCCGCAGAAAGCAGCACCTGGGAAAGACATCTGGTGTGCCCTCACAGGCGACAGCTTGAGCCTTGACTCCAGTCTCACCGGATGTCACAGGAGGCCACAGAGGCCTGAAGGGAGTCCCACCTTAGAGCAGGAAGTGACATTCCCTGGCACGTGAGGGAGGAGCCTGCCCCTCCTCCGGACCTCAGTGAGTGCCATGGGAAGGAATGGACCGTACCACCAAGGGCTGCGAGTCCAGCCCGCTGTCTCCAGCGTGGGTGTGGGACTGTGCCGCCTGCAGCGCAGGCCTGCCGGGCAGATGCTTTACCTTTATGTCCAGGAAGGACAGTGCTGTGTACAGCAGGTGCCCACGGGCCAGCCAGACCCGAAGTCACCTCGGCATTTTATTTCTAAAAATCCCAGGCTAAGACCAGCGAGCCCTTTCTCCTGTCATGCTCTGATTTGGTTTCCTGAATTTGCGTTATGTTTCAGCTCCCACCCGGGACGGCTCTGCAAGGAGGCAGAGACTACAGGGTTATCTCTCGCTCTCTCGCTCCCTCGGAGGCCGCCTGGGCCAGGAGATTGCAAATCAATTTAGGGAGCCAGGGACGCCGAGCACTTTAAAAATTGAAATGTAATGGAATTGAGAACCTCAGAGTGCCTTGCAGGCAGCCGGGCTGAAGCTCTTCAGGAAGCCGCACACCCGCTGGGTACGTGCGACTCACGTGTGCATGATCCTGCAGGAGCGCTCCTCAGTGCTCGCCCACTGCGCCTGCGCGTCCTCTCCAGGTCCTCCCTGGGTCCTCTCCAGGGGGCCTGGGGAGGTGCGGGGCCAGGGCCAAGTCTTCCTGGCCTCTGCTGGCAGACTGGAAGCTGCAGCAGCTGCGGAGCAGCTGGCACCACTGCGCATATGCACGGGTCGCAGCTCTGTCGCCTCCGTGTCGCGAAGCAACTGCGGAAACAAAACAGTCCTTGGGTTGTTGTTCTGGAGAGAGGGTCTCGCCATGTAGCTCAGGCTGGCCCTGGATGCCCCAGGTTGCACGGGCTGGCCGCCAACTCCTGGCCTGTTCCTGCCTCAGCCGCCCTGGTGGGGGTCACACGCGTGCACCACCTCGCTGGGCCTGAGCTCTCCGTGGCTGGGCACGCTGCCGTCCCTGCCTCCCCGCTCCGGACACCAGCGCTGCGGGCCGTTTCTATCCTCTTTCCCCAGATGGGCGCAGACCCTCCCCTTCTCTGTTTTTAGACCTTATATGTTGCTCTTCTGCCTCCCAGGGCGTGGAGCAGACCCTGCCGGCAGCCACACCCCGTCCTCTGGGAGGTCGCTGGCTTTCTGCAGCCGGGCTGCGGTCCTCTCCCTGCCCGAAGGGGACGCTTGCCTGGCTTCTCCACGTGCACGTATTACTTTTTCACTACATTTTCTTTGTGTCTAATGAGCAACTTTTGCGAGTGCGCTTGTTTTCAATGCTGCCTGGTCCCCGGGGCCCTGCACGCACCAGGTAAGCGCGCACTCTGGACGCGGCTCCCACGCAGCGCCCGCGAACGCGCTCGGATCTCTCTGGCCGGTCGCTCTGCCACGAGGCCCGTCACTAGCCTGCCTGAGGCGCCGCCCAGGGTCTGAGGCACTTTGGCCATCCTCCTGTGTGACTCCTCTCCGGACAGTTCCCTTCAGTGCTTCCGTCTGCTGGGCTGGCTGACGCCTGACCCCGGGCTCCAGTGCTGGACCGCGACTTCCCCAACCCTCACTTGCGGTCCGCACGTGGCTTCTGGCTCGGGCTGTGGTTCGCACTCTCGCCCGCTCAGGTCTGAGTTCTGCAGTCGGCTTGCGGGATCTGGAGAATTGAATGAAAAAGCAGCACTGTCAGCATATCTCAGCGTGTAATGGTTACAGTGAGTTGAGAAAGCCGGGCGATTCCATCATTTTCCCGTCTGCGGACCCCACGGCCTCGGGTGTGTCCGGCCAGCGGGGCTCACACCCCAGCCCTCAGACAGGCATCTCCATCTTCCTAAGTCAGGAAGCGCTTTCTCCACTGGTGACCTTGGAGACACATCGTAAAGCTTTGGTGACAGCCTGGTGACACTGTGCTTTCTTACCACCAGACTAAGAATGCTCCAATTCTTGACTTAGAGAAACGCAGAAAAGGGCAATGGTCTGCCCTGTGTGGCAGATGGCGCCCGGGCGGGAGACAGGCTCTGATCCGTGTGGCATGCGCCCGCCCTGCGGCTCACGCTGCACTGGCTTAAGCGAGCCCCCACTGCCTGAGGATTCTGTGGGACGCTGTTCCCACTGTGCGGCCTAGCTGAATGGCCTCTTGCTGTACCGCATGCGCACTTGAACTCGGTGATATCTGTGGGCGGCTGAGGCTGGGTGGTGCGTGAGAGGCCTCACCACGCATCCGGGGCCTCACCACGCATCCGGGGCCTCACCATGCATCCGGGGCCTCACCACTAATTTATTTTATTTTGATACGGGATTTTAACCAAGTCGTTCCCAAGCTGGCCTAGAGTTTGCAGTGCCCCTGCGTCCACCTCCCGGGAGCTGGGACTGCAGGTGTGCACTACCTGGCCTAGCTTCTGGTTCCGTGCAGAAAATAGTCCTCCCATCTAGAATTAGGTGCGAACATTTCCAGGGCTCGCACTGACCCACTGGGTCAGCCTGGCCATTGTTCCCTGCAGCCGCAGAGGGGGGGTGGGGGTGGGCAGCGGGGCGGGGCGCTGTGGTGGGAACCCTGCAGGGAGCCGCCTAGGAGCCCGCCTGCTGACGCGCTTTCGCCCTTGTTGCAGAGATCCCTCGGAGCGCCAGCGACAGCCCACACGTCTTCCTCCTCGTGTGCGGGCTCCGGCCTGTCAAGGACCCCCTGTACCTGCTCGATGCATTTTCAGGTGGGTTCGGAATCTCACCTGCGCCCCGGGCGTCTGGGCACAGCACCAGAGCCTGGGGACCTGGAAGCTTTTCTCTGATTCTTTGCACACCACCGGAAGCGTTCTGAGGTTGCAGCTTTGGAAACCAGGACGAGGACTGGAGGAGGGTTAGTAGGTCTCTGTAGAAGTTTCTGTTCAGGCTTTTTTTTTTTTCTTTCCTAAGTCCATAGTTCTTTCTTAGGAAACCAGAAACACTGCGATAATTACAAGACTAAAAGAAATTGTCAAAATTTTAAAATGATTAAAAAATGTAATGAATACAATTTTAAAATTAAAAATGAATTTGAAAAAGATATATAAGAGAGGGGAAAGAAAGAAAACAGAAGCATACTATCCTAACCTGCCCCGCATGGCCCCTCGGGCACTGGTTTGCTGGGCCGGCCCACTTCTCTTCAGTTTCTTCCGCAGTCTGCACCGGGCTGCACTCAATGCCAGTCCTTGTCTGTGCTGCTTTCCTGTCACCAAGGCGCAATGCCCTGTCCACAGAGCCCTGAGGAGCAGAGAAGAATTTCAGCTCAGTGTGTAAAGGTTTCAGTCCGTGGTCAGCTGGCCCAAGGCAAGGTGGAGTAGCAGAGGGCCTGGCGGAGGAGAACAGTCCTGGCAGGGTAGCAGGAAGCAGCAAGCGATCGAGGAGGGAGGAGGGAGAGTAACCTTCCAGGCCCTGCCCCCAGGGACTGCCTCCCCCAACCAGCTGTGCCTCCCGCATCATCTTCAACTGTGAACATAACTGGGTTCAGACAGCGATGACTATTGCAGTCCCAGTCACTTCCAGAAGCTCCTTCCTATGAGCACCTGAGGTTTTGGGGAGCATAGCTGGAAGCCCCAGCAGGACCTCTTTAGCCAGCGTTAGAAATGTGGATGTAGCAATTTAGAAAGCAAAATCTTAACTCAAACTTAACGTGTCAAGCGTATGAATTCTAAGGAAATGTAGTCCAAGTTGGGCAAGATGAAAGCAAAGTGCTGCGAAATCATTTCTACTATGGAATAAATGCTGTCCAATGGAAGTGTCCCCCGGGGTCACTTCGAACCATTTGAAAGTCTCTCTCCCTTTTTTTTTTTTCCTGTTTCTTCCCAAGAATGGCACCAAGAGGAGCCCAGTGTCTATATGGTGATCGTGGGTCCAGAAGTAAGTGCGCGTGTGCAAGCTTGTCGCCACTGCCTACCGTTCTTCTCCTTTTGACATGCTTTCTAAAATAGCTCATATGACTCATCTCAGCAAGTGGGCTTTCTTCCCTTTCTTTTTTTCCTTTGGTCTATTAATTAATTAATTAATTAATTTGAGACGCGGGCTCACTGTGTGGCGCTCCTCCTGCCTCAGCCTCCCAAGGGCCGGGATCACAGATGTGAGCCACTGCGCGCTGCTCTTACAGCAGGGCTCCATGGTCAGAGCCGCGCTTGCGGATGTGCGCAGCTGTCCCTGTCCCTGCGGCTTTGCCCCTGTGTGCAGATGCACGGGGACACACTACTCTGTTTACATCTCATGGCATAGCCATGGGCTGCACACCTGTGACTCCAGCACTCTGGAGCCTGGCCAGAGCACCTTGAGCGATTCAGTGAGACCCTGTCTGAAGGTAAAAAAGCTGGGAAGACGGAGCGCAGTAGGTGGACAGGCCTGGGCTCAGTCCCACATGTGCGACCGTGACACACCTTTGCAGCCTAAGCACTCGCCCTGCTTCGTGGCCCCTCTGCATGCAGCCCCTCCGTCCTCTCCCTCTAGGTCTGGTGGTCACTGCTTGTCTTGCCACAAGGCTGCCCTCGGGCCTGTTCTCCTGTCCTGTTGCTCTGGGGCTGCTGGGCACCTCCTCACCTGGGCAGAGCCCCCAGACCTTGGCTCTGCTGGGCGCTGCTCATACTGCTCCTCTCTTTGCAGGTGGATCCACTATTCACCAGGAAAGTGAGAGCCCAAGTGCAGAGGTAAGGCTGGAGGTGCGGCCGTGCCCTGCAGAGCCCCCTGCCCCCGGCCATGGCCTCAGCACCGAGGTCACCGCCCCTCACCCCACCCCCGGCCCTGGCTTCGGGTCCCCCCACCCCTGTCCTTCCCATGCCGAGATGACCACACACCTCTGCCAGACACTGTTGTACTCAGGTCTAGGGTGAGGCGAGCTATTGAGCCCGGCCCTGTGAGGTGTGGCCCGGCACTGGAACACAGCTGTGACCCCACAGCAAAGGTGGGGTCAGGCAGGTCCACTCAGGGCTGGCCCTTCCTGGAGCCTTCGGTGTGGGTCCGGCCTTCCTTTCTTTACCCTACATACTGGGGATTGAACCCAGGGCCTTTGCACTGAGCGACATCCCCAGCCCACTTTTATATTTTTCATTTTAAGCCAGAATCTCAGCAAGTCGCTAAATTGCCCAGGCTGGGCCCGAACTTGGGGTCCTCCTGCCCCAGCCTCCCGGAGCACAGCTACGGCAGGCGAGCACCGCCCCCTACCGGGCTAAGGACGCTCCTGATCGAGGCCCTTCCCTGAGGTCACCCTGCCCCTCCTGCAGCCCTGGTACGCACTCCCGACAGTAACCTGCCCTCCACCCGTCTCACAGGGCCCACGGGGTGCGGCTGCTGGGAGAGATGGCCCAGGGGGACCTGCATGCGGCCCTTGGGTGCTGCCGCGCGCTGGTGAATAGCTCCGTGTCGGAGGGCATGTCAGCCGCCATCCTGGAGGTAACGGGGCTGGGGCGCCACCGACCCACATGGCTCTCGCTCGGAGTCGCGCATGGGGTGGCCATGGGGACAGAGGGCACCACTTCCTGTTGTGTCGCTGCTTTGTGCTGGCTGGTTGTCACCTGACGCAGCTCCACAGCCCTAAATTCAGGATGAAGCAAGGAGCCGCCCTTGTCTCCCCGAGTTGTGTTACCATCTCGAGCATGCGCAGTGTGCTTGGCACGCGCATGCACAATGCGCCTTGTCTGGGCCATGCCTGCCTGGGCTCCTCTGGTTGCCCATCACACAGGGTCTCCGGCAGCTCCCAGCAAGGGCAGTGCATTCCGCACGTGTGGCACACATGCCCACACACGCGCACAATGAAGCCTGCATAGAAAGAAGGACGTCTGGCCCTTGGAGGCCGAGTTCGGAGCTCAGCATCCCCTGGGCTCTCCTAGGCCAGCACTGTCCTCCCTGGAGCCCTGTGACACCAGCCATGGGTCTCGGGACCCATGCGTGGAGTATATGGAGTTTACTGAGAGAAGGGCAGCACACAGCCGGAGTGTCTTGGAGGCTGTGGTCAGTAAGAGTCAGTAAAAACCCATTGCCAGCTTCAAACAAATAATCAACGTTTTAGATCTGATATCAAGCATCGTTCAAAACAGAATAAAACCTGAGAAGCCGAGCACTCCAGGGAATGGTAGAGCTGGAGCCCCGCGCTCGGGCAGGCTGCCTGGCTGTGCCTTTGTGATGTTCTCCTTGAGCCGCGGTCACCGCCCAGGACACTGTGTCCTGTGGCCGTAGGGGACCGCACTGTGCACTCTGCACGCCAGCCCTCCTCCTGCGCCTGCTGACCCTGGCCCCTCTGTGGGGGCACGTGCTTTTCCCGCTTCTTAAGGAAAGGGGCCGAGGCTGCAGACAGCGGCCGCCCGTGGCGGAGGAGAGCCGCTCTGGGGCTCAGCCTGCGCGGTGCTGCTGCTGCTGGGTTCCTTTCCAGACGTCCAAAGCACCTTTTGGGCTGAGGGTTTGGATGCAGCTGACCTCAGAGGTGAGGCCTGGGGTGCTTCCTCAGCTCTGGTTCAGCAGCACTGGAGCGAGAGCCTGGGCCAGCGCCTCAGAAGGAAGTGATCTTCAGCCTTGCGGAGCGTGCTCTGTGGTCCGGGGAGTGTGGAGAAATCCCATTTGCTGGGTGCTCCATTCCGATCTGCTCCTAGATCTCGCACCAGCTGGCTCCGGGCAGGCGGAGGAAGATTCTGGAGCACACAGGTGGCTTCAGGCTGAGTCTGTGGAGTTCGGTCCCCATGCCAGAAGAACTCCAGGAATTGCATTCTTATCCCGGTCCAGTGAGCTCTGCCAGTGAGGACGCAGCCCGCGTGCACACACACGCACACACACACACACGCACACATACACACACATGGACACACAGGGACACACAGATACGCAGAGGCACATATCCATAGACATACACAGGACCACACACAGTCTACACACAGGTGGATACACACAGAGTTGTGCTCTTCCCCGTGGGTTTTGTGCCCATGAGAAACCAGACCTCATCTCCAAGGCTGAGGCCAGGGCAGTGCCCCTGACCCCCCTGCGCCTGCCGGCCGCCTCCAATCCAGCTCGAGAGCCTTTCCGAGACCTCTGTGCGACGTGCCGTCCTGACTTTGGCAGCTCGTGAGTGGCAGCGCCAGCCCCGCCCACTGTGACACTTTGAGCCTTCTGCCTCTGGTTCTCAGAAGAAGGATGCCACCAGCATGTTCGGGTCTCAGAGCTGCAGGGAGGAGGGGCATCGCCCAAGTGCACCCCATTCCAGGACACCACCCTGGGGAACACTTCTGCTAACCCCAGGGATGAGATCCACTTGTCTGTCCAGAGCCCAGCGTTCGCTCGGGACCAGGCACCCACCTCAGTGTCGTCAGCGCGGCCACTTGGGTCTGTGAGGCTTGCATCCTAGGGTGGCACTGCCACCCCGCCAGACTGGGCCGCCTGTGCTGCGGGGTGGCCTGGCCGCCAGCGTCTCCCCAGCTGTTCTGTACGTGGCCCCAGCATTTCTCAGAAGGTTCAGATGCGGGCATCACTTCCCCAAGGGACGGAAGAGCTGACCCTGGAGGAGGGAAAATCAGGCCTGGCGTGTTCACAGGCCAGCGTGCAGAGTGGGTCGCAGGCCCGAGGCTCGTTCCTCTCAGCCTTTCCTGCTGCTGTGGAACAGCGTGCCCAGAGATACTCCACTTCTTGAGGCTCTTGCCAGGCCTGCCCCCACCCTGTGTCCCTGGGGCTTCTATTCCAAGAGCCCCGTGTGCGGGTTTCTGTCTGCTCAATGCCTTGCCTGGGCTCAAGCACATCTCGAAACCTGTGGCTCCCTGGAAGGCCAACCATATCCTCTACCACCTGGAGTCCCCCGAGTCCCCTCCCCCTGGGCCAGTGGACCCTGCACCTTCACTCAGCACTGGTGCAGTGGGTTCCGGGAGGAGCCTGCTAGGTCAGCTCTGGGAGACAGAGTGGGCAGGTCCCATGGAAGCACTCGTGGAATTTGTTCTGTACGTAATATGTGTGCTTATGTGTGCATACACAAACATGCGCATATGCCTGCATACAGTATGCACACACAGACAGGCGCCCATGGGCACACACACGCACACACACACACATGTACACCCCCACACACATACACTCACACCTCAGACCCCAACCCTCTGCCCGCACTGCCTAGCGGACCCAGCCAGCCAAGGTGCTCTGCATGAGCCTTGTGACAGGTGCTGGGCTGACCTCATGTTTGCTCTGGAGCAGGACCCCTGCTCACTGCAGTGGTGGCTGGCCAGGTCCCCGGGTCACCGTGCCCTTTCTGGACCTCAGCTCTGCCAGGCTGCCCCTCCTCTCCACTGCGCTGTCCTTGTGCTGTGTCCTAGGCCCTGCCCAAGGCGCCGCGCAGCTCTGCAGCTGTGTGCTCCCCGTGTGCCAGTTCTGCTGTCCATCTGCACAGCCCTGGGAGCCTACGAGGTCCTTCCGGGCAGCCTTTGACTGAGCTGCCTTCTTCCAGATGGGCAGGAAGGCCCGGGCCCTGACCAGGGATGCACAGGGTGGGAGGCAGGCCAGGACCAGGGGAGAAGCTGGCCCGGAAGCCAGGCATTGGATCCGGGGCTGGGTGGAGCAGAACCTGCAGTACCCCGAGGCAGGCTGAGGTGGGACACTGGTGCCTTTCTGAAAGTCAGTGTTGGGCTGGGCAGATAGCTCAGTAGAACAAGCACTTGTGTGGCAAGCACAAGAAGAAGAAGAAGGAGAAGGAGGAGAAGGAGAAGGAGAAGGAGAAGGAGAAGGAGAAGGAGAAGGAGAAGAAGAAGAAGAAGAAGAAGAAGAAGAAGAAGAAGAAGAAGAAGAAGAAGGAGAAGAGGAAGAAGAAGAGGAAGAAGAAGAAGAAGATTTGGAGACAGGGTCTCACTACGCACTTCGGGCTGGCCTTGAACTCACTTTAGTAGCCCAGGTTGATCTCCCAACTCACACCAATCCTCCTGCATCAGCCTCCCAAGTGCTGGGATTACAGGCACGACAGACTTTTCCCCCCTGAGATTGGCTCTCACTGAGTTTCTCAGGGCGGCTTCAACTTGCCCAAGAGCTGAAGTAGAGGCTTGTGGATGGCATGAACCAGTCCTGCCCTGGGCTGGCCGGGAAGCCTCTTCTGTCCAACAGCAGACGCTCCACACTTGGAATGGGCTGGACCTGGGCTGATGCTGAGAGACCTATGCAGGTGCTTGGTGATCCCAGGACAGGGACGCAGCTCCTGGGCCCGTGGTCAGGACACCGACTGCCCCATAGGTGTGGTCCACTGCATGCTCTGACTTGGGCATCTGTCCTAGTGTCCAGGGAGCAGGGTCCAGGCTGAAGGACATCACACGAGGGTCCCCAGGCCTCAGGAAGGGACAGATGCCTCATGAGGAATGGGAGCCACACACTACGCCCTCAGATGTGTGCACTATGCCAGCACCAAGAGAGAGCCACCCGTGGGGACAGCAGCAGCAGTCACTGAACACGGAGATGCCAAGCGGCCCATGGAGGGGTCCAGGTTTCTGTGACACTGCGATAGCAACACTGCTGTGTCCTCTCCAGAGCTGCAGTCCAGGGAGCAGCTCAGGCTCAGGCCCGTCTGGGAGATGCAGCGGGGCTGGTGGGATTTGTGTTCCGGAGCTACAGAGCCTCAGCGCGCCGAGAAGGCCTGGCCTCCTGATCTGCTGCTCTTGTCACCGGGCCCTGAGTGATCTCTCTTCTCCCCTGTCCTGCAGGCCATGAATTTGGAGGTCCCTGTACTGGCCAGGAACATTCCTGGGAATGCCGCTGTGGTGACCCATGAGGTCACGGGGCTTCTGTTTGCAGATCCGCAGGTGAGGGGCTCTGCCCTGCTGTGCTGCGCGTGTGCTACCTGTATGTGTGTGGAGAGTACCATGCCCTGGCCGCTGCATCTTAGTGACCTCTTGGAGTCCCCAGTGTGCAGCCCGGCAGCTGCAGCTGTCCCTGGATGGGTGCTGCCACAGGCAGGAGACGGGAGCACAGATCTGCCCTGCCTGGAACAGCTAGATAGGCTGGCGAGTCCGTCACCTTACCTCCAGGGGCTCTGGCTCCCTATCTTGGAATCAGCCTAATGGGGTGCAGCCCTGTATTTAGGGGGCATCTGCCAGCTTTCAGAACAAATGCCTTAGGATATCTGCCCTAGACCACACCCATAATCCCAGTACTAAAACACATAATCCCAGTGGATCAGGAGTCAAGCCTCAAACTCTACAAGTCCCCACCCCATGATTGCATGAGGCTTTGGGGGGACAACTAGGCACAAACTATAATAGACCCTGTAGATCCTGTACGAAATACATAGACAGAAAACAAGAAGGAAAGAAAGAAAGAAGGAAGGAAGGAAGGAAGGAAGGAAGGAAGGGAGGAAAGAAGGAAGGAAGGAAGGAAGGAAGGGAGGAAGGAAGGAAGGAAGGAAGGAAGGAAGGAAGAGTTCTATAGCATGTACTGAGTTCAGGGTGGCTTCCTTTCCCATAGTACAACCACAAGCTCTCTTTTCTTTTTCTTTCTTTTTTTCCTGCAGTACCAGGGATTGAACTCAGGACCCTGCACTTGCCAGGCAGGCATTTATTCTACTGAGCTATCCCCCTGGCCCCTAGGGCCCTCTTTTCACTTGCAGCCTAGGCAGCCATAGCTTTGAGTGCAGTTGAGGTGCAGCTCGGCTCCTGGGGAGAGGGGACACTTGTCCTTGTCGTGCCACTGGGATGGACATCTGGCCAGGTCAGTGAGGAGGGAGCCAGGGGCCCGTGTGGGGCCAGTGCTGTCCTGCGTCGGAGCCCCCGAGGGCCCAGGGCAGCAGTGGTGAAGCCGCAGCAGCAGTCCGTGGTCACTTACTGGGCCACCCCCAAAGGCCCACGAGGCCCAGGTTGGCGGTGGTGAGCTTCAGCCCCATGGCACCGCCTTGTCCTTCAGTGTGATCCTGCCGGCTCTCCGAATGCAGCGCCACCTTACAGAACACAGATTGAGCCTGGGACGTGTGCGTGGGTGCACACAGGGCTGGCACGCACATCCCCAAAGCCCTGGCCCACGAGGTCTCTAGCCCTGTCTCCGGCACCTCCCAGCTCAGGTCACGTCTGCAGTCTAGGCCTCCTTGGAGCCCTGGGACCTGGGCTGGCCCACGCTCCCAGCCCTCACTGTGGTTGTCTTCGGATTCTAGCATTTGGGGCTTCTTTTACAAAGGTCATTTTAAAAAAAGAACTTTTCTAGTGTTCCCTGGGGTGGGGCTGTGGGTCTTAGTACTCCGCAGTTTTGTGCTAGACAACGGATGTCGCACACGGTTTGGCTTTCTTCAGCGTCGAGATCAGACTGTGCTCCTGTCGATTAGGGACTGATGCCTCAAGGACAGAGTTCCAGCTAGTCCTGGTACTGTGATCGCAGTCAGCCTAAGGGGGAGTGGCCTGAGCTACACTCGGCCGCCAGCCAGGATCGATGAGCTTCGAGCACGTGTCCACCTGGGCATCAGAGCGGGCACATTACAGTCCAGGAGCACACACACTGGGTCAGCGGCCCGGCCAGCAGAATGCATGTACTGCAAATAGTACGTAGACAGCCTGGAGGGCTCCATAGATCCATGCAAAATCTAGAGCGGGTAGCTTTGCTTTGGAGTTTATGTCTGAGACCAGAGGCACTTGACCTTTAAATGTAGGCTGGAGGTCCCAACAGGAGAGGTCAGGGACTGGGGACTGGGTGTGCAGGCGGCCACCAGCAAGGCATTTGGGGCAGTGTCAGAGCGGTGTGGGGACCCCGGGGGCAGCTGGCAGGGGATTAGATTCACTCCAAGCAGGAGAGCCCAAAGGGCGGCCCTAGTCAGGGAGCACACGGCCCTCAGGTCTGTGACCTAGCTCAGCCACCCCGGCCTTGGGCTCGCGCAACTGCGAGACCCCACGGGTGACCCCCGCTTACTTCCTCCTCTGCAGCTGGAAATCCCCAGGGGCAGCTTTGAGGAAGCCACGCATTTCGCTGGGGGCGGGAGCAGGCATGTTTCCATTCCTTGGCGCCTTAGGATGACCCCTGACCTTTTATAGAAGCGGCTGGAATTAGAAGTTGCCAGGACGGCGTCCTTGGAGCCAGCTGCTCCGTGACAGAGTGCACAAGCCAGCGTCCCCTGAACGCTGTCCCCTGACTCTAGCAAGGTTGGGCCGTGCACCATCCTCCTTTCCGGCTGTGGTCCCTGTCCCCGTTGCCTGGCAGCGCCCTGCCCTTCCAAGCTGTGCACAGAGTCCCCAAGTGGAACCTCTGCTCTGCGCATGCCCAGTGTCACCCTCGATCTTCGGCTCTGGCGTATTCTCCCCAGGTGTAGGCAGAAATGCTGCCCCAGCTTCTGGGTTTCAGCCGTGAACTGGCGGGGAGGAGGGGGTCAGCGCCAACTTCATCACGGTCCACCTGGGAGGTGGAGCCGCGGAGACCAGAGAGAGCCCCAGGGGAAAGCAGTCCACCTCTAACTGGCAGGGGCTGTTGGCTTGGGAGGCCTGGTGGGGGTCGTTGCTCTCCCACGCCGCAGCCCTGGCGGCCACAATTTCAGGGCCGCTTTCCTAGCCTTCTCAGCATCGATTTTTCTTTTTTTTTTCACCACTGCTACAATCCTGTGATTTCTCTTTTTAAGCAGACCTGAGCTATTTCCCTCTGTACGTTACAGCTGCATTTTATGGCTTCAAAACTAAGACCCATTTGCCATTGAATGGAAACTGAATCCATTTTCTCTCTGGGGCACAGACTCCTAAAGGGTAGTAGCTCCAGCCTGGGGTGCGGGAAGGCTGTTCGTGTTTTAGACAACTGTAGGAAGCTCAGAATATCACCGATGATGGCAGCTAGCCTTTTACGGAGCACCTGTGACGTCCTCCCCTTTCTCGGTGTTTCCCTTGGTTGGCGTTCTACTGAGAGTGGTTTTTTGTTTTTTTCTATTTGTTTACTTATTGCTTGGATTTTTGAGATGGGGTCTCTCTCTGTAGTTCAGGCTGGCCTTGAGCTCACTCACTGCTACCCAGCCGCCCTAAAACTGGAAGCGGCTCTCCTGCCCCAGTGTCCCGGTTGCTGGGACTGCCAGGGGCTCCACTGAGCTTGGCAACGTTTTGATCTTTTAAGCAGCAGTGACTTTGGCGTCAGTCACTGGTCCAGGCAGGTAGGACCTCTAGACTTCTGCCAGCCCAGGCCCCAGAAGCCAGGTCTGGAGTTTACTGTGGGATCCTGGTCACGTTTCTGGTTGCCTGCTGTCCTTTGTCTGAAGATGGAGGTGACCTGTCTTCTGAGAGGAGGTGGGTGGCGGAGGCCCCTCTGGGAGCCATGGGGACAGCTGGCCCTGTGCTGGATCCTGGGGGAGTGTATGGTGTATAAGTAGCCCTGATGGGGACTGCAGTGACACCAGCCTGCCTGTGACAGCCAGCTAGAATGTCCCCTCCTGCTGACATCCATCCCCTTTTCCCTATAGTCTCTTGACTTAGAACTCTGCGCCAACATACACCCTGGGATAGGAGCCGGCACCCCATCCACTGTGTGCACACAGGAGCCTCTAGGATGGGCCAAATTTCCTGGAAGCCCACAGGGAGCACAGGACAGCCGGCACACCCGCAGGAAGGCAGCCCCGTGTGCCCACGCAGACTGTGGCCCAGACACTGCCCCGCAGTTCACTGCTGAGCCAGGAGAGCATGTGAGGTGAGCAGGGCTGCAGTCACCTTGTAGCTCTGTCCCCAGGTGTGCCCTGGGACAGCCAGCCGAGGCTGGCGCCTGGTGCTGCTCTAGCTCCGCCCTCTGGGGAGTCATGCTCTAATGGCATGGTAACTGTGTTGCTGGCGTTGTAGAACACCCCCAGTGCAAGTTCCTCAGGGTCCTAGGCCTTACAGCTCAAAGCTCTGCACAGCTAAGCCCAGGGTTTTTTTTTTGTTGTTGTTGTTATTGTTGTTTTTTTTTTTTTTTTTTTCGTGTGGGACCAGGGTTCAAACCCATGACCTTGCACTTGCCAGTCAGGCACTTGTGCCTCTGAGCTAGCTATCTCCCTGGCCCCGCCAGGATCTCTTAAGCAGTAGTTGGGCTGGAGTAATAATTGAAGATGTCCCAAGCCCACAGAGGTGCTTGCTGGTGCTCTGCCGCGGTCCGGATGTGGACTCGCAGCAGCCTACAGGGCAGCGCCTCCCCTGGGCTCCCACTGGCCAGCAGGAGTCTGACCTGGAGCCCCGTCTATCAGGGGGAGAAGTTTCCAGTGAATCAGCTTGACCTTCCTCTCCCGAGGTGGTTGCGGAGTGTTCAGGCTCTGAGCCTCAGGTCTCTCAAGTCTAGAAAGGGAGGGGAAAGGGGAGGAGAGACCAGAGGGAGGGGCGGGGTGGGGCGGGGCGGGGCGGGGGAGGGGCAGGGGCAGGGCGAAGGGGATGGGGACGCGGCGGCGTAGTCCTCTGCCGCGAGCTCTCTGCTGTGCGGCAGGCTCGCTCAGCCGCCAGGTGGGGCCCGCGCCTCGGAAACGGATCGCCGCTGCGTGACCTCGCAGGCTCTGGCTTCTCCTGGCCCCGGGTGCCGGGCCTGCATAGGCCACTGGGAGCGGAGGGCAGAGGCGGGACTGATGCTGTTTGCTTGCTCTGAGGCCTCCCCCGTGGGTGGGCACATTCCGGGCCCTGGCCTGAGGCCGAGCGGGAGGGACTCGGAGCGGACGTGGGAACCCCGGGTTCCCACCGGCGCGGTGAGGGGCGCCTCTGCCACCCCTAGTGATGCTGCACCAGCCGGCTGGGCTCTGTCCCTGCGAGGCCGGCCTCTCCACTTCCCTAAAGTCTGTACCCTGTCGTTCCCGGGGTTCACTGCCCAGAGCCACCTTCCCGCTCTCCAGGCAGAGCCGCAGGGACTCAGCCGCTGCTCTCCTATTTATTGCCTCTTCCCCTCCTACCCGGGCGAGTCCTGGGTCGGTGCGGCCATCTCCAGTCGCCACGCCCCTTTCATGTGCCTCCAAGGAGAGGGGAGTGAGGGGAGCCGCAGACCCTTGTGCTCTACGTGCTCCCCGCTGCTTCTCTGCACCGCGACCGCCCTGGCTGATGCCACGCTCAAGGACAGCTGGAGCTTGGTTCCCTTTTCTGCACTTAGCGACACGTAGCCTTAGACAGGTGCCTGGTCCCTGCCACGCTCGGACCTTGCTCGTCCCGGAGCCGTAGAACAGTGCCGCCGCCTTTCGACGCTGCAGGTCCAAAACCCAAGAGCAGCACCTGCAAAGCTGGCGTTTTGCCCGGCTCTGGGGCTGGCGCTCCAAGGCTCTGCAAGTAGGATGAGGCCTCCAAGGTCCCAGAGAGGGCGCCCGCAGAAGGCGCTGACGCTCGCTGCTCTACCTGGCCCAGCTCCGCACCGGGCTGCATGCATGCTGCCCAGCGACGAGAGAGAACCGTGTGACACTTTGGAAGATGTCATGCAGCCGGCTGTGGCAGGCACACTTGCCACCAGTGTAGGCGCTAAATAAATGCTGGTGGCTGTGGCCGCTGGGTCCTCGCTGGATGCTGTCCCCAGCAGGGCTGTTGGCCAGGAGCCCGCTCCACATCAGCCTTCCTGGAGGAGGTGGGGTTTGCTCCCTCCCTCCCCCATGCCTGGCTGCTGCACGGGGTCACTGTGTCCAGGCTTCCAGCCACGTGTGTCCTGTTACACGTATGATCACTTGGGCTTTGTCCGTGGCACACCTGAGCCTGGGCACCCTAGGAGCAGAGGCAACAGGCTCCTCCTGCCCCATACCATGCTCTGTGCCACCCTGCACTGCACGGAGGAGACGGAACTCAGTGGCTCTTCCCGGCCAGCAAGGCAGCCAGGTCCTACGGCGCCCACGTGCACACATATGCACAGCTGCTGGCCTTGGTGGCCGTTCAGTTACTGCCACAAGGCGTGAGCACTGGAAGGCATTAGCAAGGCTAGCTCAGATGTGCACACCCTCCTCTGGACAGCTGAGACTTAAGGAAGAGTCTTGTAACTGGCACTTTCCAAAAAAAAAAAAAAAGGTATGCTCCTGACAGGGGTATTGGTCACTTTTCTTTCATTGCTGGGACAAATACCCGACAGCCAGAAGGAAGGAAGGAAAGGTTTATTTAGCTCACAGTTTGTGGAGGTTTCAGTCCACATTCAGCTGGCCCAAGGCTGAGTGGAACAGAGCAGAGAGCATCCAGTTCGTGGCAGCAGAACAGCAACAGCGTGGTGGCAGAGGCAGCCAACCAATCAGGGCAGCAGAGCAACAGCGCGACTCTGTCTCTCTGTCTTTCCTTTTAAATTATATCAGGCTCCCTGTCTTAGCCTACCTGCCTTAGGCTACACCCATAATCCCAGAAGTACTTAAAACACATAATCCCAAGGATCATGGATCAAGTCTCAAACTCTAGATCAGTACTAAATCACATAATCCCAGTGACTCATGAGTCAAGTCTCAATAGAAGTCCCTGCCCCATGACTGTATGAGGCTTTGGGGGTCAACTAGACGTAAACCGTAACAACAGGGGTCTTAGACGTGGGGCAGGCATGGAGGGCCATCTCAGGCCTGTCTAGCCCTTCAGATATCCCTGTGGTGAGGTCAGAAATGGGGATCGGGAACCCTGCCCCGCATGCCCAGGTAGTGTCTTGACCCTAGGGGGCGTGGGCATGTCCTGCAGTGTCTCACAAGACTCCTGAGTCGTTGTTATCCAGGATCCAGCTTAGGCCCCACTGTTCTTGGCAGGTGCCCCCCTGCAGGGCCTCGACCTCCCCTCCTGAGCCTTGCGACACAGCTGGGAGGGGCTCAGGGAGCTCTTTAGCAGCCAAGCCCGAGCCCAGGGTCCAGGGGGAGACATGGAGGCGAGCCCCGAGTAGAGTGGTGGGGTATGGTGCTCTCGCAAAGCATTCGGGTTATGGTGCCACTCACAGCTGCTCACAGGAGGTGACTTCTCAGAGTGGTGTCCTGTGCTGGGGTGGGCTTTGTGGTGGCAGCGCCTGCGTGGGATGGACTGATGCATCTGTTCTGCAAAACTGGTCCTGCTTGGCCTTCCTGCACCCTGCTGAGGATTCATGAGGTAGGGCGGGCCGAAAGGACTCAGAGACAGAAGATACCCCCTGCGGCGAGGGCCACGAGGACCAGAGAGAGGCTTGGGGCACCCTGCTCCCCTGCAGGCACCTTCACCTCACAGAGACCCTGCCACTCTCTTGCGGGCTGCCCTTCCAGGCTGTCATGGTGCCCCCGGGCTCGCCTGGCATGTCTGTGGGCTTGGCATGGGTCTGGTCCATGTGTGTGTGTTCACTGGCCCTGTTCCTCACTGCTTGTGCCCAGGGTCCTGGCTCTGGAACACAGGTCCCCGGCTATCACACTTCAGGTGCTGCCCACCCAAGGCCTGATGTTTCTATGGGCCAAGGGCCCAGTGTCTCCTAAGACCACCGTCCTTGGTAGCTGGATTGGACCGTGCCGTGTGGCTACAGGTGGAATTCAGTGTCTATCTACAAGGCCAGGGCTGCCCCTCTTGCTGGCGCCAGAGGCCACAGCAGCCAGCATGGCCACAGGGGAGGCCACTGTGAGGTGGGTGGCTCACTGGGGACACAACTGCTGGGGTCCACAACCTGGCCCTTGCCTTCCAGGCAGCAGGGCCCGGGTCCCAGCCATTAGTCTGTGCCTGGCGTCTTTCTGTGGGCTCTCCCCGGTCGCAGAAGACAGCACTCCTGGGAGCACCCGTCTCTCCACAGACCCCTGCCCAGCAGGGGCTCTGGGGTGAGTGTGTGGGTGCTGGCTCGGCCCAGCCCGGCGGCGTCATATCCGAGTGCAGGGAGTGCTGAGGCCCTCTGTGGGCAGTACTGTCCCCCAGCCTGCGCCTCACTCTCCCTGCCCACCTGGCCTTCCTCAGCATCCCCCTGCTGTGCCTGGTCTCACCCTACTGAGGGCTTTTTTCTCTCAGATCTCCTACATAAAAAGCAGTAATGCAGCCGGGCGTGGTGGCTCACGCCTGTAATCCCAGCACTTGGGAGGCTGAGGCAGGAGTATTGGTGCGAGTTCGAGACCAGCCTGGGCTACAAAAGTGAGCGCAGGACCAGCCTCAACTGCATAGCGAGACCCTGTCTCAAAAAGACAAAAAAAAATAAATAAATAAAATAAAATAAAATAAAAAATAAAAAAAATAAAAAGGAGTAATGCGTCAACAACCTTCTACAAACTGCCATTCAGGGTTTTGTCATAAAATAAGGTGCAAGGCCCTGGGTTTCAGCCAAAGTCCTCACAGTAGATAAACAAGATCTGCGACTGGCACCATAAAATAATACAACCAAGCTACGGCCTCTTGAATAATGTTAATACAACTACTGGTTGGCTGTGAGCTGGGAATAAATATGTTTTTATTGTGCAAAGAACACCAATTTACTCTGAAGTGTATATATAATGCATAAAAATATAATTCCATGCTCATAAATACTGTGGGTTATATTGCTAGCTGTAAAAGCCATTCAATGTTTAATTAACAATAATTTTGAGACTATGTGAGATTGCTTTTAGGAGGCTCAGCATTGTATGTCAACTCAGCAGCTCGGCGGGGGCAGGGGGGCTTAGGCGGGCCATGTGGGCCCCAGCGCCCCCAGCTGAGCCTGTGGGAGGCTCTGCCCTGCATTCCTCTCTGTATTAGCTTATGTAATTCTCTTGGCACTGGGAAGCAGTGGCCGTCATTACCCCCAAACAGGGAAGGGGTCAGGGGGGCCCAGTCCTCCTGTCCTCCCTCCATGGGCAGAGGCAGGCGAGTTAAAGTGGCTGGATGATACATAATCCAAGGATGATGCATAATGAATGCTCCCCTCCTGTCCCCGAGCGCTCTTTACTACCACAATAATTCTAATGTTCCTAATTAGGAAGGGCTGTGATATTAGAGCTGGTCGGCAGGCGCCTGCTCCTCTTGGCACCCCGTCAGCGGGCATCAGTAAGTAAAGAGCAGGAGCGAGAGATGGCCCAGCACGTGTGGGGCCGGGCAAAGCGGGCATCCAGGGCCGCCCCGCCCCGCTGCCCCATCCTCAGACCCAGCTGACCACCACATTTCACAGCAGAGGCCACCAGCTGAGTGAGAGTGTATGGAGGGATTCAAGCCCACCCCAGAGCCCCAGTGCCCTCCCTGCACCAAGTGTCACAGGACACACAGCCCAAGTCCCCTGGTCGTGTGCTGTGTGCCAGGCCTAATATCTGAGAAGGGCAGCTGTGGGACCCCAGACTGCACTTGAGCCATTTGCAAGAAAGAAATGGGTTTTGTCAAGCTAGGGAAGGAAAGGGATGGGAGGGTTGTGGACAGCATTGTGTGCTGCGCAGAGGGCCCTCCTCATGTGTGTGTATGCATGTGCATGTGTGTGCACACACGTGCACATGTGTACGTGTAGATCTGCCACATATGCAGGAGCCTGTGAGTGCAAACGTGTGTACAGAAATAAGAATTTGTGTATGTGAATGTATTTCTGTGGTATGTGCTCATGTCTGCACGTGTGTGTGTGTGTGTGTGTGCCAGGTATATCCTGGCATTGGCAGGACGCACTGCCTGTGCCCAGGGTCCTGGCTCTGGAGCATGGGCCCCCGGCTGCCACACTTCGGGTGCTGCCCACCCAAGGCCTGCCGTCTCCATGGGCACGCACCCGTATCTCATTTCTCCATCCCGACCCTTGCACGCACCCTGCCCTTGCCAGCAGCTTTCCATTCCTGGAGGTGAATGCTGACGCCCACGACTTCAGGGTGGAGAGACATTGCCCCACCCACTTGTTTGCTCTTCCCATGGGCCACCAGCGCGACTTTATTGATTGATTTGGTGCTGCCACAAACTGCTGGCCGTCAGGGCAGGCTTGCTAGGCTCACGGTTCCAGCACGTGCAGTCCATGGTTGGCTGCGCCAAGGCAGGGGTGCCACAGAAGAGGGGCAGAGGTGCAGGGAGCAGAGCCAGGGAGGCAGGGCCGGGGGCTGAGCGTCAAGCCCAGGCTGCACCTGCGCCATGCACGTCGGTCCTGCTTCCCTAACCTATCAGGCGTCCTTAATCCAAGGAACCGTGGTCTGAGGCACCCCCCTCCTGAAAGCCCTCTTCCGGAGAAGAGGAGAAAGGCAGGGAGGAGGGGACAGGAGCCACGCAGACCCGTCTTTTGCCTGCCCTTGTCAGGCCCCCTCCACCGACTATCTTTCTCTCTCCCCCGCACTCACTTTTCTGCAGGAGTTTGTTCACCTGGCCAAGAGACTGGTGAGCGACCCCCAGCTGGAGAAGGCGCTCGTGGCCAACGGCAAGGCCTACGTGAGCAGTCGGCACTCCTGGGAGGTGGAGAGAGACACCTACCGGCACCTCGTTGGGAAGCTCGAGGGGAATGCGGAGGAGTGAGGAGGCCATGCAGGACCGTGCGGGACGCTGCTGCCCGCCCCTGTGCCCACACCCGCCACCCTGCAGGCGTCTGCCCAGTCCCCAGCTGGAGGTGCTCAGGGGCTGGGCTGAGGTGCTGGGAATGAAACCTGAGCTGCTGCAGCACAGACCTCTGTCCTGTCTCTGGGTGACCAGCACCCGCCGTGCCAGCCCATCAGCTGAAGCCACACCGGGGAGTGGCTGTTGCCAGGTCTGCAGTGCACACCTCATGGTCCCACAGCACAGAAGCAGGGGCTCCGTGCGGCCTCCAGAGCAGCACCCAGTACTGGGGAACAGCTTCCGGTGGCACCAGAGGGTGCCCAGGTCTCTGGGTCCGGCACGGGCCATTCTTCCTCTTCCGCCTTGGGGGACCACAGACAAGTGTCACAGATGAGCCTAGCACGGCACTTCAGGGGACACCAGTGCTGTGCGTGGCATGTGTGGCACGTCCCCAGCTTCTTGTGATTCAGGGCTGGCAGGGAAAGGACCCTGGTTCGGGTTTCATTCAAACTCAGGGAATTGGCCGGAGCGAGGCCGGGCATGCCCTGCACAGGCTGACTCCTGCTTCTCCGCCTTGCTCTGGGGAGACGGCAGGGACAGCATCTTGGTATGGAGGAGCAACCCCCAGTGCCCCTGTCCTTCTATGCCTCTGGCAAAGGCCCCTGGAATCTGGGCCACACAGCCCTCGCCCTGTGCTGGGCTTGGGCACAGTCACATTTCAGGAAGGTGGGCACAGGCCTCGCTCCTCCTAGCCAGCAATGTCCCCTTCTCTTGGCTTCAGGGCTGGCACAGGAGGGAGAGACGGGTGCTTGGTCCTAGGAGGCAGCTCTGAATCTCGAGTCGCCAAAACCACCGTGAGAGACACTGGTGGGTCAGTGTCACTGAGACCCTCCCCACCCCATGCTGCTGCTGTTTATGTCTTGGGGGACAGGGTGGACACCAACGTGCTGGCATCGCTGGCTGTGCCCTTTAGAAAACCTCCACGCACCCAGTCGCTCCCACGAAGCTCAGGGTGGAAATGAATAAAGTGTGTTGCCGTGTGCCCCACCAAAGTCCTGTATTCCTGCAGGCAGCAGCCTGTGCCAGGGTGGGCCACCCCGGCCCGCCCACGTGGAAGGGGAGGAGGCGGAGCCTGGGAGTCCCTAAGGGCCTGCAGGGCTACCAGGCTTCCTCAACGCATGAACCAGGGTGGCTGCAGGAGGGGGAGCATTACCGTGGCTCACACTGGGGAGGTCCCATCCAAAATGGCAGCCCCTGAAAGAGAGGGCAGCCTCAGGGCCCCAGTGGTCCTCCAGGGCGTGCCACCAGGACAATTCCCCAGGTCCAAAGCAAGCCTGGCCTGCTGGTATTTGCCTGTAACGTTAGCACTCTGTGGGTGGAGGCAGCATGGTGGCAAGTTTGTGCCCAGCCCTAATGAGAGTTCAGTGCCCGGCACTGCATGCCACACTGGCCCCACCCCAGAGCACACTGAGCCAGCCACTGAGGCCAGGTGTGGTGGCACACGCCTGTAATCCCATCTCTGGGGCAGCTGAAAACAGGAGGATCACTACGAGTCCGAGCTGCGTAGTGAGACCCTGTACCAAATACATAAATTAAAAAAAAAAAATATGCTGATTAAAAGCAAACCTGAAGTTTTAAAAAACATCCAAAGTGTAGCACAGAGCTGCATAACGAAGCTTCCGAAGCGTCCTCAATGGTCTCAACACCAGCTCTGCCCGGCTGCATGAGCGGGGCAGAGGCCTCGCCCACGCCTGGCTGCCCTGGGGTGGCCCTTAGTGATGGTCTCGGCTCCATGGGTGGATTTGAGTAGGCCCGTCATTCCACGAAGAAAGGCCACTCTATAGAGAGCCTCGACCACGCCTTTGTACTGAAAAATGAACTCAAATTTGGGAAAATTGCTTCACTCTGTTCAACCAAATTTATTTATGTAGATAGTTGAAATGGTGAGAATAGAGGCAAGAACTATTTCTCACGCATGGACACTCATGCTAGTACACACGCGCGCGCACGCAAACACACACACGTGCTGTCGGGTCCAGGCTGACCGTCCACCCACCCCTGACATTGCGAGGTGCCCTCTGCTCCGCTGGCTGCTCCTGCCGCCCACGCAGCTTCCTGTGGCCCGTGGTTCAAGGGTCTCCTCGCCAATTCCTGTTTCTCTGCCAACGTCGTCTCGCACACTGGTGCGATGTTAGCATCTTAGACGCTGCAAGGGAGCCTCAGCGTCGTGAGGGTTGACTTAACATGGAGCGAGTGGCTCACCGTGCTGGCCACGCAGACGGCCAGCCGCATCTGGTGTGCACCTTAGGCCCCAGAGGTGCCGCGGAGGACCACACGGGGCTCAGTCTGCGGCAATCTGGCCCTGTCCTCATGCGCAGACTGACTGGTACAGACGGCCCCGCGCGGCCCACCTTCGTGCACACAGACTGGCTCCCTTGCTCAGTTCAGACCTCGCCTCCCTGTTCGGAAGCCCAAAATAAACAGTGGTTTATGCAAGAGAGGCCAGCCTGTCACTGCTCCCTGGGTCGGTTCCTCGTCACTGGCGCACGATACGTCCAACACCCACGACACCCATGGAGTTTGGAAGATTTGAGCCACTGCTGGCTGCTCCAAGGCAGGACTGCAGGGTGGGAAGGCCGCGAAGTAGCCCTGCTCACACTGTGGGCACCCGGAAGCTGAGCAAGAGGGCAGGCGCCGGGAGGCGGAGGCTCCCTCCCAGGCCACGCCCCAGGGGCCGCCTCCTGGGACCAAGGTCTGCAGTGGGCTATCAGCAGATGAGCACAGCGCCCCGGAGCTTGTCACCTTCCCCTGAAGCCGCACCACTGAACGCACCAGCTCTACAGCGGGGCATCACATCACCTAAGCTGGGCTCGTCGTCCTGAGACCCACTACCCTCTCTTCCTGGTACAGGGCTGTCACCCAAGACCCACCCAGGTTCACCAACCCAGACACGCGCCGCGGGCTGGAGCAGAGTCCCCTGATCCGCCTGCACTTAACCTCCCGCGGCCGCGCTGGCGGCAAGGCGAGGTTGAGGTTGCGCAGGGAGGTTTTTGTTCCGAGCAGCCGCGCACGGGCCAATAGAACATCGGGATCTGTAACAGAGGAAGGAGGGCGGGTGCGTGTTTGGGGTGGCTCCCAGTGACTGACCGCAGTTCCTGAGAGAAGCCGGTTGCAGGTCCGGCTGTGGCTCCAGGACCCTCCCTGACATTCACCAAATACCTTCTCATGTCAAGCATGGTGTTTCCTGTGCGATTTAGTCAGCCCTGAAGGTCACCATGACGGAGGGCACCGTCCTTCTCCGTGTACTCGTTTGGACCACAAGCTCCACCGGCTTGCTGTGTCAGTACCTCCAACCTTGTGGGCTCTAAAGAACGCCGGGCAGAGCACGTGAAATCAGCACGTTGATGAGGCGTGGGCGCGTGGGTCCCTCCCAGGTGAGCGGTGGGGCCCGTGACGCTCATGCTGGATGTCTTCCTCTTAAAGCAAGAGACGTTGGGATGGCGAGATAGTCCAGTGGACTAAGCAGGTGCAGGGGCCAGGTTTTGATCCCTGGCACTGTATAGCGCTCCAGCCTCACTCCCAAGGGCGCTCAGCCAGCCCTTGAGACCTGCAGGGTGGTGCACACCTGTAATCCCAGCGCTGGGGAGGCGGAAAACAGGAGCATCACTACAAGTCCGAGCTGCATAGTGACACCCTATACCAAATATATTTAAAAAAAAAAAAAAGACACTAACGTTTGAGCTGCTTTTTGTAAACAGAAGCCTCAGAATTCTGGTTTATTTGCAGCCTTGCTACTTCTCCGCGCCTCAGCGGGCCTTGGGCTGCCACTCAGGGCGCTCATCTCTAAGAGGTTGGCAGCTGCCAGGCCAGACGTTCTTGGTGGCCGTCTGGGTGAGGACGTGCGCACGTTGTCACTCGTGGGCAGGTCTTGGGCGTGGACACCAGTCTGAAATAGCCAAGAGTTAAAGTCTGACGGACGCAGACCATCAGCTGCATCATGTGTGGAGCTGAGGTCCCAGCGGCGCTGCTGAGGACCCCTGCAGCTCGGTTAGTGGCGTCCTGGCCCCGTCCTAAGGCGCAGGCTGACTGCCCGCACACAGCCCCAGCCCGCATCCTTCCTGCACACAAGGCTTTGGCGCCCTTGTGCAGTTCGGGGTCACCTCCCCGCCGTGCCCTGAGACACGGAGCTGCGTCGTCGGCAGGAGGGTGCAGACAGTCCTGCTCTCCAGAGCTGACTCTGTTCTGGGCTCCAGGGGGCCTGCGTCACCACCCTGCCCGAATACGCTGTGAGGTCGCTGGATTAGACCCTGTTCTTGGGGCTGAGAGTGCAACTGCCGGCAAAGCAGCACCCCCAGGAAGGCCACGCCCTTGTGGGGATCGCAGCAGATGCGGACACCAGTGGGGGCTTCTGACCTCGACCTGAGGCACGAGGGCCCCAGACCTGCAGGGATAGGAAGCCCCCACCCAAAGCCCCACCTAGGTTTTCTGAGACCATCCCTTCCCCCTACAGGAGCTTTGGGTAAAAATGAACACAAAGAACAGATGCCTGGGGTGGGGATGAGCAACAGCGAAAAGAGCTCCATTGCCTTCTTGCCTTACAGCCTGCCTCTCTTTGAGGACCTGGAAGTAGTCCTTGAACATCCAGGCAGTGACAAATGTCTCTGGAAAAAAAAAAAAAAATTCAACTCTGCTGCATTACAAAAGCTCAGTCCCCAACAAAGAAAAGCCCTCAAGGCCAGCCAGCCCTGCCTGAGTGGCTGGGAAGTCCTCAACCTGTGGCAGCCTCACTCCTCAAGCAGCCTCTCCGCCACCACGGCAAATCCACCTGACCTTCCGTGGCTGCCAAAATCTCGCAGTTTCTGAGTTATCTGGAAGAAGCCTGCAAAGCCTTGGGTTCTGCCGGGCCTCACTTCCTGCGCTGCTTCCACGGCCCCAGTCCACGAGAGGCTCCACCACGTGGCCAGCAGCCACGCAAGCGCTGACTTACAAAACATCTGTGAGTCAGACACAGCTGCCATTAAACAGGGCCCCCGCTCCAGTTCGGTCCCCTGCAGCATCCTCCCAGCAAAAGCCGGCCTCCCCCATCCCAGGGCTGCTTTCCCCTGGCAGCCTCACAGCAGCGCCTCGACTCCTCCCGCAGCCCCAGGTCTGGCAGGTGAGGCCGCCCTGGGCTCTGGAGTGGACCTGGGTGCAGGACCTGAGCAGTGCCGGTAGGGGGCGCGGCCCAGGACAGCTACGGCGCAGTCTCCATTGGTCCCGGTCTCAGTCTCTGTCCCTGTCCTGGTCTCACGCTGAGAAGCTGAGCCGTGTGAGCTTTAGACGAGAAGTTTGGGCAAAGGGGACCTTGCCTCTTACTCCTTGCAGGTTAGGTTGTCTTGAGCAGACACTAAGATTATTTCTAAAGTAAATGTTAGTGGTCTGTAAGGAGCTACTGCATGGGCAGACCTCACGGTCTATCCTATCAAACTGCCTCAGTGAAAATCAGCCTGCTTTTTGATGGCAAAATAGTAACTCAGTACGCTGACCGGCACATATGTGTGTGAACATACCCACCCGCACCCCTGCCCATAATCCAGACCCACCGCACCCCTGTCCTTTGCCCAGGGCAGTGTACTAGACCCCTGGGCACAGAGCCTGCTGAGAGAGTGACTCCTAGACCCGAAATCCCACAGCTCCCAAAGCCACAACAGGCTGCAGCCCCGCCCCTCCCCGTGACCCACTCTGCGGCTCCCTGGGGGCAGAGCAGATGCAATGAGACCACCTTCCCTCCCCACAGCCCCCGTGGCACCAGGTCCTCCTGAAAGGCCACAGTGAGGGATGCCTGGTCCTCTTCCTGGAGTCACAGGGTGTGGGACCCTGGGCTCCTCCTTCCCAGCCCCTGGAAGCCATCCAGGGGCTGAGAGGGGGCCTTTCCATGCTCTCCCCACCCTGCACTGTGGGTTCAAACCTCACCCTCTCAAAACCACTTTGAGGTTCAAAGACTTGCTCTTTCCTGGTTATTGTTCTCTCTCTGCACTGCCAAACCCCTGGGAAACCCAAAGCCAAGAACTGCGTTCTTGTGTTAGCTGCGGTGTTGGCCTTTCCCATCTCCGCTCACCGGACTAGAAGGGCCAAGAGCGGTCGCCCAGGGTGCAGCAGGTGGGATCCCCTGAGGAGCAGCTGTGGGCCAGGACTCGGTCGATGGCTGGGGCTTGGGGGCGGGGTGTCCACCAGGAGGAGCAGCGCACCCCACAGTGCTCAAGGCATGAGGGACAGAGCAGGCAGGAGAGGGTCTCGTTTGCCCCTGAAACTGACCAGCTTGCCTTTCTTTCTCCCCACTGGACATGGCTGGACGCACCCAGATGAACGTTCCATGGTGGCCACTGTGAGTTTAGGAACTGGGACAGGGAGCAGTACCCAAGGGTAGTAACCCTCTGCCAAGGACCGTGAAGACAGCTTTCCTTCAATCCGGGACGGGAGATCTCGTCCCTGTGGGGGACTTCAATGTTGACAAAGGAGAGTTTCCTGGTTGCCTGTCCAGGTGGACTTGTTCTTCGGTTTTGGGTTTGGCTCTGCGTGGGACCAAGGGGGAGAGAGTTTGGGGCAGGGTGCCCGGCAAACTTAAGTCCTGACCTATCAGAAAAATAGCCACCGGGTTGTGACTCTTCACCCCTCAGGGATGATTTCTCAAGCTGCCACCAGCCACCAAGGGAGTGGTTGTGCTCGCCATCTCCGGGGGCTGGGACGTGGCTCAAGAGGCTGGCATCCTTCCCTCGCTGGTCCTCTCCTCCTGAAGAGTGTGAGCTGTTTTTAGCTCTCCTTCAGGGAGAGCTAAAGTCACTTTCCTTTTGAGAACTTCAGACTTAGGCTGTGCTTTGGTCTTTCCTGAACTTCTCATCAGGGTGGCTGATAGCTGCTGTACTCAGACTTTACAGAGAAAACAATACGGATGCAGAGTTTATAGAACTATTTTCTAATAGCCACCCAAAGAGTGACACACAGGGACAGTGCAGGAAATCTGCCCCCACACTAAAGACCGGAAGAAACCAGCTGAGGGCCTGGAGCCCACAGCGGTGCCCTGCAGGAGTCCAGCTGTAGACCTAGAGCCCGTGGCAACACCTCTCAAGTCTAAATGGAGGCCAAAGGCCCATGACAGTGTCCCATGCAGGTCTTTTTTATGGGTTTGTGCTGAGAAGACCCAAAGGTCAGTGGTGGAAGCTAGAAAGTCTGCGCCAGCTAGATGAAGGGTCTGTGCCAGCAGGCTGAGGGCTCTGCATTGGAGCCAGGAAGTGACGCTCAAGGTGAGGACCAGAGCTCCCCCGAAGTCACCACCGTCATCCTCAGTGACAGTCAGACTCCAACAGCGAGAGCAGCCGAGTCTGTTGGGAAAGCCAGCATGATGAGCCGCTCTAGGAGAACTGGCCACTCCCAACAGCTTGTCGTCTTCCTGTCCAGTCCAGTCGCTCACGCTGCCAGCACCCGCCCTCAGCGGGCCCCACACACACACCCAGGGTCACTCCGGTTCAGTTCCACTGATGCCAGGAGCTTACCCCCGGTCAGCGGTCCACCACCACAGCCAAGCAGGAAGTGGCGGTCTGGGTCCGGCGTGCCCCACGCAGAGCTGCAAGGACTGAATGTTGAGGCGTGCGTTTCCTACCCAGGCCTCGGAGCAGGGGTCTGAGGCTGCAGAGATCTGCTGCTTACCGGTTGGTCCCACGGCAGTCCCCTCCCTCCCGCTGTCAGGCCATCAGCCACTCCGAGTCCCTGCCAGCCCCTCGGGCTTGGGGCCCAGATGCTCAGCTCAAGTGTGCCCTGTAGATTAATTGCAGATGGTGGGATGCCAATTCCATCTGAAACTGACAGGGGGACCTAAAGACTTAATGACTAGCCCGGTGCCGAACCAGCCAGATGAGGATTCTTCTCTGGTTTTCGGAGCCAGGATCGCTGTTTGCTATAGAGAAGCTCCAGGTCTTACTGCCATTTGAAAACCTCCGGGTTGAGCTTCCGTCTCTCCTGGCACCGGGCAGCTGCGCTGAATTCTATTGCAAGAAGAAAATAGCTGTCTTTCTCCACGAGCCATTTGTAGCGTAGTCGGCCCAGAAACGTGTAATTAATAGCTTTGTGTAACTGGACAGGAAGGCAGAACCATCCCGGGTGTCGTCCAGTGCCGCCTGCTGCCAGATCCTCACGGGTGAGTGCTGAAGGCCCAGGCCCGGGCTTCGCGCTGGAAAGTGTCTTTCTGAACAATTCCACAAAAAAATAGAGAAACAGTCTGTAAAGGGACTGTCCTCGGCGATGGAGGCTTCCCTGTGGAAACCGGCTGTCTCATGCCTCAGCGGGAGCCCAGAATTTTTCATTAAGTTGTCCAGTGTAATTTGATTATTCCAGGAAGCAGCCCTCCCTCCTCCGTGCATGTGAGGATGACAGAAAGTCACTGGAAAGTCACTGCTCCATGTGGACCCCCGCAGCGTGGTCAGGCAGGGGTCCTGGGGCACAGTGCCAACACCCTGCCCCCAGGATCAGGTCCCTGCTGACCCGCAGGCATGTCTGCCATGGCTTCTCCTTTCCCCATGGGTGGCTGCGGGGCACCATTGCCCTCTAAAAGCCATCTGCTCTGGTGTTGCCGAGGGATGGGGCACAGCCTGGACCCTGTGGACCTGTGGAATCCGATTTCAGAGAAGTGGGTACAGCTGAAAGTGGCGAGACACCAGCACCCAAGGAGGCTGAGGCAGGAAGACTGAGAGTTCAAGTTCAGCCTGGGCAACATAGTGAGACCCTGCCTCAAAGAAAAAAAATAAATAAGGGTTGGGGATAAATAAAGCTCAGGGTGCAGGCCTTGGGCTTAATCCCTAGCACTGTATAAGAGAAAGAAAAGAAAGAAAGAAAGAAAGAAAGACAGGTGAGCCCCTCCAGGAGAACCGACCGCTCCCAACAGCTTGTGTTCTTCCTGTCCAGCCCTGTTCTGTCGCTTACGATGCAAGCACCAACCCTTAGCAGGGTTTCCCACACCCAGGGTCACTCTGGTTCAGTTCTGCTGGCTGCCACAAGCTTACGCCCGGTCAGCAGTCCACCACAGCAGCAGAAAGGAGAAGAGAAGAGGAGAGGAGAGGAGGGGAGGGGAGGGGAGGGAAGGGGAGGGGAGGGGAGGGGAGAGCATTTCACCCCACCCTGGTGAGTTCTTGCGGGTAGAGTCACACTATAAGCCAGTAAACAAACGTGTTTCCACAATCATAATTCCAGCAATGGCAAGGGCAAGTGGTAGAACGGGCTAGGGGTAGGGTGTGGATGAGTGCGCTGAGCTGTGTCGGCATCAGGTTCTGGGGGAGACACTGGTACGGAGGGTGGCACTCTGAGAGGCGGATCTCAGGAAGGTCTGGGGCCTGTGGGCAGCTAGACATGAAGCCATCCAGGTGGAGGGGAAGCAACGTGGATGTTCAGGGAGGGACAGCAACTCGAGTGTTGGAGGGCGAGGCCAGGAAGGGCCCAGGAGCTAAGGGCCAGAGCTGCAGAGAATCCAGCAGGGCAGAAGTGGGGAGACTCCGCTTCTGCAAGGAGGGTGGACTACGGAAGAGTGGTGGGGGTGGGGGCAGAGGAGCAGCCATGGTGGCTTGCACGGGAGAGTGGCGGGGGGAGACACAGAGGCGAGGACGGGCTGGAGATGGACTTGGCGCCTCCTGGTGTCCTAGGCGTGGAGGATGCAGAGAAAAGTGAGAGCTCAGGAGCACTGGCCATGACTCTGCCTTGAGCCAGCAGGTGGAGGGGGTGGCCATATTTGGGATGGAGAAGATGGGGTGCTGACAAGGTTGTTGGTGGCCTGAGTGATGTCCCCCTTCTTCCTCCTCCTCAGCCTCAGAACCCGGCCTCACTAGAGTGGTGGTTGCTCAGATGAAAGATGGCTGTTCCGGCCTCCCTTGCAGCTAGGTTTGATTTGACCCTCGGCCGAGTCCTGACGGAGTGGACATCTTTGGAGGGGCTTCTAGGAAAGTCCCTTGAGGCTTTTCACTCCATCAGGAAGGTCCTCCAGTGTTTCCCACCCTGCTTTTTCCTTCTCCTTCCTTGGGATGAGCATGTGGTAGCCGGAATTCCAGAGGTCACTGTGCGACCTTGAGGTAGCAGAAACTTGGTCTTGGGTGACTTCACGGGGTCTCCCTGTCTGATGCAGGTTTCTTATGTCTCTGACTCTCTCATGGAATGCAACAGACCCTGTTGCATTTGTGTAGCTGCTGTTATTTGGGGGTTCTTATTCTGAAGGCGACAAACGAACAGTAGGAAAGCCACCTGGAGCCCATGTGGTCGGGTGCACGAGGGGAGCCTTTTAGACATGCACGGAGCAATGTCAGATGGACAGTGATGTTCCTATTACACAGGCTCTGAGTTAATGAGTGAATGAATTATTAATACTGATACTGCACAAGAGGAAGTATGTCTTTCTTGTGTCTTACAAAACCGTCACTTTCTCATGAGCTTTCTCAATCGGTGTCTCCTAGAAGCACCCCAGACCAGACGCTGGCACCTTTCTGGGGGCTGTAAGTCAGCCGGCCCCCTCTGCATGTGCTTCCCACCAGGCCAGGGGTCCTGTTGCTTCCTCAGGCGCTGGCCATGTGCAGGGCAGAGTAGGGCAGGAGAAGAGGTGTGACGAGAGAGGCAGAGGCTCTCAGGAGCCTCCCAGGAGGTGGGCGGGTGGGTGCCTCCCCCCAGACCGGCCGGGCTGTGCCCTGGGCCAGGGTGCTCTGAATTGTTCTCCATCCAGCAAAGACTTGCGGGCGCTGGAGAGCAGGGCAGTGTCCACACCCACCCGCCCAGGAACAGCCTCTTCCTGGGGCAGTTGCCTTACACCCTTTCACACCTAGGTCAGCCAGGCTTCAGCGGACCTACAGTAGGATCCAAAGCATTTTTCGGGCTTGCTCATGCCACCGAGAGGTCCGAGTTGTTACTTCATTCTCAGGGAAGTGAAAGAAGAAGGAACGACCGCAGTGCACAGAAGTGGTCACTCCCAATGCTGGCGAACAACCCGGCCCACGTGCACGAGAGCACACAGAACGCCAGGGCTCGAACACAGGCCAGGAGGGGCTGCTGCTCTCTCCCGTCCTCCTTGGGTTTAATATTAACACCAGCTACCACGGCTGATGAAAGTCGGAGCAGAGGTCCCTGGGGATCAGGGATCATTTTCCACGCGTAAGAGTTGATCTATTTTTAATTATGAAAAGCCGGAGGAATGTAGGACTCCACTGAGTCCTTCCATCAGCAGCGCGGTGGGATGTTGAGGAGGAGCTCAGGGTGGGGCCAGTTGGCTGGACAGCCCGGGCAATGGGGGCATCCCTGCCCACGCCTCCTGGCCCCGGTCCCGGTCCCAGTCCCGGTCCCGATCCCGGTCCCAGCCGGCCTACGGGTGCTACAGCACCAGCCAGCGTCTTACTGCAACCTCAGCCGAGCCAGCTTAAGCGGGCACCAACTCTCGCCCTGTGGCAGCTGTGAGCAGCAAGCGTCCTTCCCGTCTCAGGAGACTAAGCTCTGCCTGGGGAAGGTTACCACGCAGATGTATCAGCTCCTGCTGTTACACAACAAACAGCTCCAAATGCAACAGCTGGAACTACTTATTCTCACAGCTTCTGCAGGAGGGTAGTCCCACAGTGGCTGGGGCGAGCTGCGCTGGCCCAGGTCGCTCACGGGTGTGAAGTGGTGTGAACTCACCTGGAGGGCACATGGAGAGGACCGGCCTCCAGGCTCCTCCCCACAGCTCTCCTCAGCCTTGGTCCCTTGCTGCATGGGCCTCTCCAGCAGGTGCTTCCGGAGGTGGGGCCTGGCTTCCTGGAGAGCAAGCTGCCCGCGGGAGACAGAGAGCCCTCCACATGGCGTCCTGGGCTGCCCTGAGGAGGCACCCCAGAAACCTCCCCACTCGGCTGGCTGCAAGGCCACCAAGGCACGGCAGCCCAGTGGCACCGGCTGTGATCCTGGTGGCATGTCCTCACTGTGTTGTGTTGCTGTGGTGTGGTGTAGAGGGACGGTAGGAACAGAGGCGGCGAGGCAGAGGATGCGTGCGCACCTGAGTTTGGTGCCTCTTCCCCTTCCTCCCCATCCTGGCAGACCGAGACAGCTGTCCTAGCTGTCCCTTTAAAGATCCCCTAAGTACGTCATGCCGACGGCGAGGCTTGGCACATGCATGGGTGGGGACAGATACGGCACAGGCCACAGTGGTTCCTCCAGGGAAGCTGTAGTCCGGTTATAACCCAACGACAGAAGGGACATCCCTTCCCTTCTACCATCCCCTGGGAGCAGAGTCCAGGCCTGCAGCGCCCACGCAGAGGGTGGGGCGTGTCAGGCATGGACACCAGGGGCTGGAGCAGAGAGCGTGCTCAGTGCTGCCTGGCAGTGCCAGGGGCACACGCAGAGCTTTCTGCAGCTGCTGTGGTTCACCACACCGGTTTACAAGCCAGCCATGGTTTCTTTAAACACTTAACCGTGTGCGTACCTAGTGCATTCCCAGGGAGCAAATGCAACCTCTCCACCTCCAAGGGGCTCATTTCCTTTGTTAATGACTCGCGTATTATTTTGACAGAGCTTTGTGTAAACAGAAGTAAACATAACGTGTATTCTTTTTTTTTTTTTTTTTTTGTCTTTTTGAGACAGGGTCTCGCTGTACAGTTCAGGCTGGCCTTGAGCTCAGTTTTGTAGCCCAGGCTGGTCTCGAACTCTCACCGATCCTCCTGCCTCAGCCTCCCGAGTGCTGGGATTACAGGCGTGCGCCACCACGCCCGGCTTGTATAGCGTGTATTCTTATTTCCCCCTCTTATTATAAAAATGTTGTTTACTGCATCTATGGAATTACATCTTATTTTCCCATCAAAATATGCCTCTTTCTTTAATTGTTTGATTTTATTTTATTGATTTGGTGCAGGGTCTTGCTACACAGCTCGGACTCACAGTGATCCTCCTGCGTCAGCCTCCGCAGTGCTGGGATTTCGGCGGTGTGCCACCGCACCAGCTTTCTGAGCTGGCTTGGGGGGCCTGGCGTGGGGCCGGCACAGCATGCAGTACCTGGGATTGAACCCGGGTCCTTGCACTTGCCAGGCAGGCCCTTAGACGGCTGAGCTATCTCCCCGGTCCTGAAGTAGACCTCTTTTTACATCAGCACAGTTTTTATTTTATTTTATTTTATTTATTTATTTATTTTTATTTATTTATTTATTTATTTATTGTTTTTCAGGCAGGGTCTCGCTGTGTAGGCAGGCCGGGAACTCGCTATTCGGCGCAGACTCCCCGTGACTCTCCTGCCTCAGCCTTCCAGGCGCCGGGATTATAGGCTCCAGCTTACAGCAGGCCCACTTTCCGCCGACTTTTCCTGTGCTCTCAGCGTTCTCCCTTCCGTTTCTGCAATGGTGCAAAGCGATTCAGCCGGCCCCCTGCTGATGAGTGTACGGGTCGGTTTCCATCACTGGCTGTTCCGAAGCAGGCTGCACCACCCAGCTCTGGGCACGTGCTCCGCATGTGTGCCTGTGGGGAGGACACGGCCACAGGCGTGGGAGGCATGGGCCGAGGGTGCGTGCGTCTGTCACAGTGGACAGCTGTGGCCAAGCGTACACAGATGGAGCTCGTGTCGGTTTACGTTTTCGCAACGATGTGTGAGTCCTTCCTTCCCACAGCTTCGTCAGCACAGCGGGTTTCCCTGCGTTGGGATGGGAGCCAATCTGCTGGGTTAAAAAATGGCATCTCAGCCTACTTTTCCTTTATGTTTGCGATACTATGGAGTCAGGTTGAGCATTTTTCATATGTTGGAGATTTTTTTTCCCTTTCTAAGGGAAGGCACTGTTTAACCAAGTAAACATGACATTTTCAATGCTGTGTCTTCCATACTGGGAATTTAGAGTGCCTTCGTCCTTACCATACCCACAATACTGTCCTCACTTTACCCAGAATACCTTGGTCTTCACCTTACCCAGAATACCTTGGTCCTCACCTTACCCAGAATACCTTGGTCTTCACCTTACCCAGAATACCTTGGTCCTCACCTTACCCAGAATACCTTGGTCTTCACCTTACCCAGAATACCTTGGTCCTCACCTTACCCAGAATACCTTGGTCTTCACCTTACCCAGAATACCTTGGTCCTCACTTTACTCAGAATACCTTGGTCCTCACCTTACCCAGAATGCCTTGGACTTCACCTTACCTAGAATACCTTGATCCTCACCTTACCCAGAATACCTTGCTTCTCACCTTACCTATAATAGTGTGGTCCTAACCTTAGCCAGAATACACTGGTCCTCACTTTACCTTGGGTTTTGCCTTATCCAGAGTACCGTGGTCCTCACATTACCCAGAATACTTTGGTACTTGCTCTACCTAGAGTACCTTGGTCTTTTTCTTTATCAGTATAACACAGTCATTCTCAGGGCCATCTTCAGCACCCTTGGTTTTCCAGCATTCCCAGAATTCACCAAGAGTCCTGTGCTCATGTATATAACTTATTGCATTGGAAAGATCGGATGAGTGGCAGTCAGACTCGAGCAGGTGCAGCTGTGGCCAGGAGACCCCCCTCCGCCTGAGTCTGCTGGGTGGTTCTTACTTCTGGTCAGTCTGCATCACCCATGCCAGGGGCCAGTGGATGGCGCCGACCCAGCCTGGCGTCCAGTCGTGGCTGCTGGCCCTGCAGATGTGCTTGATCTTGGCTCCCAGCCCTCCTTGTGTGACCCTCACTGGACCCCTTGGCTGTCTGGGCTGGGTGAAGCATCCCAGGTGGACAAAGATGCTTCTGCTGGGAGGACATCTCACAGCTTGGGGCCACTCCCGGGAGCTGGGCAAGAGCAAAGTCCCCTGGGAAGGGAAGGGGGTGCTTCGCTGTGCCCCCACATAGGCAGAGTCTGCTTGGGCTTCCGGGGCTCGCACACACCGAGAGCTGGCATCTGAGTTCTCAGGCGGGCTGGCCAGCACACACCTGTGCAGGGCCTCAGGGCCCTGCCAGCTCCAGGCACTGGCCACAGTCGAATTCACCCACCCTGCCCTACACACCACCCCTGCCTGCACAGCTCGCTTGTGCTTCTGACCCTGAGGATGATGATGTCCTCTGCGTGCCCAGCCGTCCCTCTGGTCTTTGCCAAGCCTTCTGGTTCCTGCTCCCTGAGGGACATAGGAGCTGCAAGGAAAGTGTTCGCTCACTCTGGATGCCACTTCTGTTCCCCGCAAAGTGGTTCTGCCCATCCCATGGGGACTCCTGGACTCTGGCTGGAGACAGGCCCTTCCCACCAGGTGAGGCAGGCCATCTACCTGTGACTTCAGTTTGCTGCATTGGCGAAACTGTACCCTTTTATTTCTCTGTCAGGCAAGCCACACAATACATTGCTATTATGTTATCCATACCGGGGATGGAGCCTAAGTCTGCACACATTCCCACCCCCTTTGAAAGTTGGAGACAAGGCTTGAACTTGTGATCCTCCTGCCTCAGCCACTCAGAGTGCTGGGGCTGCAGGTGGGCAGCACCACCCTCGGCTGGTGTACTCATGTTTTAAGGTCTTTGTGCACGAGGCCTCCGGAGCATTCGCAGAGCCGCGTTGTGGCCAAGTGTGTGGCTGCACACGTGTGTCTGCGTGGATCACCGGAGCATGCACGTGCCCAGCAGAGCCACGGCCGGGATGAGTGGAATTTCTATTTGTAGCTTTTCAAGGATTCTCTGTCCTAACTTCTATCATGGGTGTGCATTCACATTTTACGCTCCCACCCCTGGGGCAAGCTGATTGTGAGCAGCCTCCTCCCGCAGGGCAGTGACCGTTGCCACCCAAAGTCAGGGGCCTTGGGACGCTGGATGTTCTCAGAATGTGCCTGCCTAGGTCTCAGTCTCCTTCCAAGGCAGAGGGAAGGCTCTACCTTGGATCCCACAGTTTCCAAGGCTCCCCTGGGGTGGCAGGACAGGGACACGTGATCCCGACTCAGCCAATCATGTGCTTCCGGGCCAGACTTCAAACCTGGGGCTGGTGTAGACAGAAGGTGGTGGTGCTTAGAGCAGAGAGGGCACAGAAGGTGTGACTCTCTGGCCACCTTGTCTGCAGTGCTGCCTCTTTCTCTCCACCCAAGCTGGTTTCTGCTGCCTGTGCTTAATAATGCTAACAGAACGACACAGAGGCAAACCCTCACTCTCTCCCTTTCCGCCTTGCTCCATTAACTTTTAGAAGCTTTGTGGTATTATGAGCATGACACAATGCTCACCATTTCCCACCTGCCCCGACTTGTCATCCTTGGTGACCACTATTTTACCTTCCACCTTTGTGACGTGGCTCAGATTTCTAGAATGTTCTAGAGCCTTCACCTCACCTGAGTGAGTCCTGCTATAGTTCCCCTTCTGTGTCTGGCTTATTTTGTTCAAAGCAATCCTCCTTTCTCAGCCTTCCCAGTGCTGAGATTACAGGTGTGTGCCATCACACCTGGTTTTCAGACCAGCACAATGCACCATGGGTTCCAGGGCTGGCACAGCATGTGGTAACAGGGATTGAACTTGGGTCCTTGCACTGAGCTGTCTGTCCTCCCCTGCATCCTTGTCCCGTCACTGGCTCCACCCTCCTCTTCTGGACACTGGACCCTGGGCCCTGGCTGCTCTTCACAGCTGACACCGACGTCATGAACTCCCTACAGACACTCAGTGACCGAGTCACCGTTCCTGCTACTCCACTCTGTCCCCAGGTGCCTGCTCTGAGCAACACCTGTCGCTGTCCAGGGTCCTGGCTCAATGTTCGCTCCTCTCTTCCTTCACTGCCCACCCACCCACTGTCCAGAAAGGGAGCCCTGGTTAAGTGGGATCTGCTGGGGTGCATGGCGGGATCCCCGCGAGAGCTGCCTGACCCTCAGCAGACACCACAGAGAGAGGACAGAGGAGGAGCTGGCCAGGGATAGAGTGGGGGGGGGGGGCGGGTCCACCTTGCACCTGGACCAACTTGGCTTGGATTTCAGTGAGCTTCGAAAGCATAAGCCAATAGGAATGAGGGGAGGGAGGTGCTTGGAAAGCATCAGCCAATAGGAATGAGGGGAGGGAGATGCTTAGAAAGTATAAGCCAATAGGAATGAGGGGAGGGAGGTGCTTGGAAAGCATCAGCCAATAGGAATGAGGGGAGGGAGATGCTTAGAAAGCATAAGCCAACAGGAATGAGGGGAGGGAGCTGCTTGGAGAGCATAAGCCAATAGGGATGAGGACAGGGGCAGCACCTATGCTCATTTCTAGGATCCATTCAAGGATCTGTGATCACTTCCAAGACCAATGCTGACACCAACACCCCAAATAAGATTGTCAGTCACTACTGGGGCCAGTTGGGGGTTGCCAGCCCCTGTACCCCACCCATCACAAGTCTTGACACCTCCCCCTCCCCCACCTCTTCGGCCTGTAACTTTTGACTCCCAACGCGTCAGCAGTGATGGTTTCCGTGTGGCAGAACACGACAACTAGGGTTAGCTCCTCTTCCACGTCCATGAAATTGTCCAAACTCCTGCTCTGGTGTTTTCAAGGCACAGTCTCATCCGTACACCACGCAGGCAGGCAGCAGCAGTGTAGATTGCTCAGGAGGGCTTTTCTCTGTTTCTACGGGGCTGAGGATGCAACCCAGGGCCTCATGTGTGCCAGGCAAGCACTCACCACTGGGCACTGGATGGGTGAGAGGAAGGGGACACAGTGACCTGGAGGACCAGGCTTTCTGCCAACTGGGGCAAGGGCATATGACCTCAGCCCCTCTGCTCACCCCTGCAGCTCAGACAGTCTTGGCACCCAGTTCAGAGTCAGGGGCTGCAAGCCTGACCTCTTATGGGTCTTCCTCTCCCCGGGCAGGACCCCACCCTGCCTGGGGCAGACCATCAGGAGAGAGACTTCACTGTGTGTCCAGCCTGCTTGCAGCTCCTGGATGCTTGAGACGCCCTGCTCCCCACAGCGATGCTGGAGGAGGCAGGAAGAAGGATCAGCAGCTCTCAGGCAGCCCTGCTCCCCTTGCCTCAGGGATCAGAACTTGTTGCTGCTCAGCGTAGTCAACAGCTGAGACCCGACTCACACCTGACTCCTGGCCCCTGTGCCACCCCCACTGCCAGTGCCCACACCCTGGGCCCCCAGCCTCACCTCGACTGGCTGCAGCCTGTGAGTCTGGACCGCAGCTCACCAAGTCCCTAAGAGCTGCCCGTTCTGTTGAGAAATAAGTGTGAAAAGCGGTTGGGCTATCAGGGCTGCGACGCCATCTTTGTGGTCCCTTGGGGGAATGCGTGTGGCCACAGGGCGCAGCTGCATTGTCTCTCCAGGGGGCTTCTCTCTGTCTGTGGGCTCACGGGAAGCAAGTCTAGGTGCACGGGTGTGACCTCTGCTGAGCCACGTGCTCGGCAGGTGTGGGTGAGGTCTCTGTGGGTGCTACTGGTACCCAGGCTTCTGGAAGCCAACTCTGAGAGGGAGCAGGAATACCAGGCACAGTCCAATTCCCCAGAGGCTGAGTCCCCATGAGTCGCCCTTCTGAGTTTCTGAGTGCCCCCCCCTGCACACACACACACACACACACACACGAACACGCGCACACACGTATGTTCATCCTCACTGAACAGCCATCATATGCATTGAGGCTACAAAGATGGAGACGCTGGCTAGAGTTTTGCCTTCCAAGCACAACAGCTTTTCACAGCCCTGGGGATTAAGCCAAGGCCTTCATGTACCCCCCACCCACCCATAGGTCTCAGACACCTGCTCTGGCGCCCAGGCTCTGCTCCAGCAGGACGCCTCCCTGTCTCAGCCTCACCTCGAAGACACCTTTTGTGTCTCCCCTCCACGCAGGTCCTGTCACAGGCCCCCCTGGAACCTCCGAATGTATTCTCTTTTGGAAACAGGGTCATGGCTGACAGTCAAGGATCTATGTAGAAACAAATAGTCTGGGACCGAAAGCAGGCCCTGCGCCCAGGGCCTCGGCCACTCACGAAGATAGGAACTCCTGCAGAAAGGAGGAGGCAGGGCCCGGACCGCCCAGGGCTGTGCCATGGGGCGCAGGGCCTAGGCAGAGGGACGAAGCCGCGGATCCTCCTACATCTGCAGAAAACCAGTTTTCCCTAACGTGTTCACTTGTTATTGGTGCGTGTCACCGGGCGGAAGGACTGCTTCCGGGTAGCGTTTTCGCGCATGCGTACAACCTGTTGCGGCCAGCGCCGCCTCCCGGGTACTTTCCGTATGGGTAACTTCCAGTGGCTTCCACGTTCAGGCCATCCTTTTCTATTTTTAGGGCTGGGGAGACAGCTCATCGTGGTATAAGCACCTGCCTGGCAAGTGCACCCGGGAGGAGACACAGCATCGTCTCTCAGAGCCTGCTTTATTGCACTCAACACCCCGATCTCCAGGGTTGTCTCTTTTCCTGCAAGTGGCCTAATGTCATTCTTGCTCACGCCTGGGCAGTGCCCACTTGCTGGGCAGCTAGAACACATTCCCTTGGCCCACTCACCCTCTGATGGCAGGAAATAATGTTTCATTGAAGAAGCAACAGCTTTCCCGCTCGGTTCTGGATTTACACGGCAGCACTCCCCGATCGTGTCCAGCCTAAGCCCGCTCTTCTGTGATGCGCTCGAGTTGGCCGCGTGAATACTTTATCTCTGGCAGACTTCCGGTCACCAGGCGGTGGAGCACCCTCCTGGCTAATACCTGCCAGTCGTACAGCAAGGCCCTGTGATCTGGCCAGGGCCATCCCCCCAGATGAGTGACCCTCCCAGACAGTCCCCTTCAGGAAGTGCCCTGAGGACAGGCTCGTGCCTGTCACCTATGGACTGCCTATACTGTTTCTAGAAGGCCAGAAGGCTCATGGGCTGGGGTTCCTCCAATGCTTTTCAGCTGCGGGTGCCAGAAATTGATTCTAGCCTGTCCCAAGAGGGATGGGCTTTAGCTAGCTCAGTCCCAGAGGGCGACTGAGCAACGTACAGAACAGGAAAGCACCCTGAGGACTGAGGCCACAGTGGACAAGGACGCCCGCAGCAGCAGGCAGGCCAGGAAGCCACGGGGACACCGTTGTGGAGTGGAAGAGATTCAGCACCCTGCTCCAAGTGCCACAGGCCCACACCCAGGGAGGTGGAGCTTTCCAGGGCAGCTTTGGGGGCAGGGTGGCTGTCAGCAGCGAAACAGCGGTGGCCAGTACGCCTGGGTCTGGTCCTCTCGTGGCCATGGACTGCAGCCAGAACACTTCATCAGCGATGCCAGCCGGCGGCCAGCAGAACGGGCTGGTAGGAGCCGCTGCGCTGCCCTTGGAACACAAACACAGTTTTGCTCCTATTTCTTCGTCTTTTTTCTTCTCCATCGTGGAAGCACAGGGCTTTCCGACTCAGTGTCTTCCACACCTGCAGGTCCACCTGTGTGTAACCTGGAACCAGGGCACCTGCGAGGAAAGGTGTTGCCGGGGGTCCCCGCCCCACGCCGGCATTCCAGGGCAGCTTAGAGCCCCTCCCCCCACTCGATCTGGGTCTGTTTCCCATTGTCAGCCTGGGGCTTTGGATGTTTGAATTCGACCAGATTCCGCCAGGGCCGCCTTCTTGAGTGAGACCCTGCCTGCCCAGCCCCTCTCGGCCGCACAGCGAGCTCACATTCGCGCCCTAGGAACACAGGCCCCTCTTCTGGCTGCTTCCTCAGATCGAGAAGCAATTTTGTCAGCATGTATAGACCTTGTCCCTCACGCTGACGCAGTTCAAGCACGTCCACCCGTGCTTCCTGCTCAGCAGTCCCACTGCCAGAGCTGGCCGCGGTTGGCCGGCCGCCTTCCCTCCCCACACAGCCAAACAGTGTTTCTTTTCATCGCAGAGAATAATGGTCTGATTGGCTGGGCCGCTTAGTAACGGAACGCCTTGATACACTCACTACCAAATCCCGCGTGCTACTCGGGCCCTTCCTTCCAGGGGAGAAGGGAGGGAGAGACATGAAAAGCTGACCTCCAGCTATACATCAGTTAAATGATTTCCAGTCCCTTCTACGGGAAACTTTTGCCCTCTGTGCATCTCATTATCTGTGTAAAACAGACACTGGCAGCGGGGGGAAAGCACCAGGACACTTTAGGCAAATTCATGAAGTAGCTCTAAATATCATAACAGGATGAACAAAGTGAGCAGCACCATGGCCGTTGCCGTCTCTTCATGCCACAATAAGCACAGGGGCTGCGTGCCAGAGGCCGTCTGGACAGCTGGCTGGGTCAGGCAGGGCCACCGCAGAGTGTCGCATCCTGGGCAACACCGAGCGGTCTTCAGGGTTGCATTTGATTTCAGTTATTCATCGTGTCCAGGAATGAGGAAGGGATGGGGGCGGAGGGAGGAACGGACCTGACTGCCTCATGAGGCCCGACTGCTTTAGCTTTTGTCAGACAACAGCAGACAGCAGTGCCAAGGCAAGGCCCGCGAGTGGAGGCTGGCAATACCAACTGCTGGGAACAGGGTCACTTTCGAGGTCCCCACACCACTGATCCTTTCAGGGTGGCTCTCGGGGTGTGTGACTTTCTGATGCAGAGCCAAGGGGATGAGATTCTGCCCCTTGGGCCACTTGGGGTGCACACATCGTTGGGGTGGGGTAGCCTCCCTCTGCCTCCTGGAATCCTGGCCCATACACCTGCTCCTCAGGCAAGCTGTGCAGAAAGCCAGAGTCTGTAGGACGTTGCACGCTGTCTTAGTTACTTTTTACTCATTGCTGGGACAAATGCCCAACACTCAAAAGGAAGGAAGGAAAGGTTTGTTTAGCTCACAGTTTGTGGAGGTTTTAGTTCATACTCAAATTCTTTGTGGGCAGAACTCCTCCAAAGTGGCCGGGGCTGGGTTGCTCTGAGTTGGGCTGGGCTGGGCTGGGCTGGGCTGGGCTGGGCTGCGCTGCGCTGATCCACTCTAAGTCTTCCTCAACTCTTCTTATACACTTTTTGTGCTGAGTCACCCTGGGGTGGCCCGTCTGACCCTAAGCACAATCACATCCCAGGGCGGGCTCTCTGCATCCTGCAGTATGGGGTCCCCACAGCCGCGAACCAGCCAAGCCCACGCAGCCAAGCTTCCTCAAGTTGACACAATGTATCAACTGCCACACACCCGTGGGGACACGTGTGGTCTTTTATTCCTTCCCTGTGAGCCCCCCACCCTGATGTCTCAGTCCCTGCAGTCCTGAGTTTCTGTTCATTCCCCACACATTTATTTCCAATTATGCATTGTTGAGCCCCTGATCTCTTTCCAATAGTGGTCACTTTCTGTTCCTGGCAACCAAGAAAGCTGCCGTGCCCCACCTGCTCTGCCCCAGGCAAGTACTGTCTATAATGAGGCAAAGTGTCACCCATACATCCGGGGGCTGAAGACAGGCCGTGCTCAGCCCCTCTACAGAGGCTTCTCCGTGCCGGGCACTGCTGTCAAGTGTCCAGCAACTCAGCACTCACGACAGCAGCCTAAGCCAGATGCTCGATTAGGCAGATGCTAGGCAGATGCTCGATTATTTAAGTTCATGGACCTAGAAGGAGGAAGGGCGGAGCTTGGCCTGGGGCACCTACCTCTAGACTTCATCCTTGAAGCACTAGGAGTGGTGGCTTCTTTGGAGAGTCCATTTGGTGTGGAGGCTGCCAGGGTTCTTACGATATCTCCTCCAAAAATTGTTGAGAGCAGTTCCGGTCTCCCTCTTTCCACTATGCTTCCACTCTGTGGCCTCGTGACTAACGCACCAAGGCATTTGTGTCTGTGTGGGCCACCGTAGAACAGCCAGGCACTATCTGGCAATAGCCTCCCTTCTCTGCATAAGCTCTAGCTAAGCCCGCTGTGCCTGTGACACTGGGATTTTTTTTCTCTGACTATATTGTCAGATAATTGCAGTGTGACTCCACCTACATTTTGGTTAATGCTTTTCAAAGAATTGTGGGGAACCGGAAAATTATCTAAGATGTTGGCCAAAAGGCTAGGTGTGACTTAGGGGACACAGCTTGAGTGCAAGAGAGGTATTGGGGTAGCAGTTCACCCAGTGTTGCAGAGCCACACAGCCTGGGTACGAGGGGCGTGCGGTGCTCCATTTGGGGTTCCTGCAATCTTTTTTTTTTGTTTTTTTGTCTTTTTGAGACAGGGTCTCGCTATGCAGTTGAGGCTGGTCCTGCGCTCACTTTTGTAGCCCAGGCTGGTCTCGAACTCGCACCAATCCTCCTGCCTCAGCCTCCCAAGTGCTGGGATTACAGGCGTGAGCCACCACGCCTGGCTATTCCTGCAATCTTGAGTAGAGACAGTATCACCACCACTCCCCATGGAGAATTAAGAACCTGTAGCAAGTGGCCTGCTGGTCAAACCTTTGTAGGCTTTTCTTGAAACTATGTGTTTTCAGTTTATGGAACAATCAGCAATCTATATAAGATTTATGCACCCACATCCTTTTTCAAAAATTTGAATTTATTATTGAAATGCGTTCTTTAAAATTTAGTTTCTGAGCCATGCCCAGCCTCTGGTCTTCGTGGTCCACTTATCTTCACCTTGCTACTTTTCCACAGGCTCAGCTCCTCCGTCCTGGCTGGGCTGACCCCAGCGGGGAGCTATTTGGAAGCAACGGAAGCTGGCGTTCTGAGTTTTCACCCCCGTATCTCCGCTAAACAGCCCCGCGTGCTCTCCAATCAGCACCACGGACAGAGGCCCCCCCTCCCCCCGCAGCAGGCATGGCCAGGTCCAGAGGTCCCAGCTGTTAGGGTTCGCGTCTACTCGTCCCCCCATAGCCTCATGCAGTCATAGGGCAGGGACTTCCATAGATTGAGACTTGACTCATGAGTCACTAGGATTATGTGTTTTAATACTGATGGGATTATGGTCTGAGTACTTCTGGGATTATGGGTGTAGCCTAAGGCGGATAGGCTGAGGCAGAGAGCCTGAATGTAATATAAAGAGAGACAGACTAGAGCTGTTGCTCTGCTGCTGTGATTAGCTGTTGCTGTCTGCTGCCCTATTTGGTTGGTTGCCTCTGTCGCGATTGTTGCTGCTTGTGGCCATGACCGGCTGCTCTCTGCCATGTGCCTCTCTGCCTTGGAGCCGGAGGAGTATGGACTGAAACCTCCAGTAACTGTGAGCTAAACAACCCTTTCCTTCCTTCATTTTGGATGTCGGGTATTTGTCCCAGCAATGAGAGAAGAATAACTGAGACATGGGCTGAGCCTTATGTCACCAACGCAAGCTCACCAGTTGTCTTAGTTACTTTTCTCTTAGTTACTAGACATAAACCATAACACCAGTGTGACCACCAGCAGACTGGTAACCTTGCAAAGAGGATGGAACGTGCAGATGAGCATGTCAGAAAACGTGTGCTCTTTACTGCTCAGGAAATCTCCAGCTGGTTTGGAGATGTTGTAGCCTCACTAGAACAGCTGAAGCAGCAAAGACAGTACAGGAGGAATCGACAGAGCCCCACCTGCAGTAGACATGTGCAGGTGCAAGCTGGGTGTGTGCCTGAGTGTGCATGGGTGTGTTTATTACACATATCTGCGGCCCAGCACCCAGGCCCTGGAGCCCACCCATCTGTGTAGCTTCACATTGCGGTCTGTTGCTGTCTTAATCACTGTCTTGTTCCTGGAACAAAATGCCCAAACTCACAGCTCTAAAGAGGGGATATGGTTCTGGGCTTGTCTATTTTAGAGGTTGCAAGCCATAGCCAGCCAGCTCTGAGGCAGAAATAGATCAGAGGAAGGCGGCTGCTCGTCTGCGGCAGCCAGGAAGCAGAATGCAGATGGAGAGGCTGGAGGGAGAGAGATGCCCTTCCGGGCCCCCACTACCACCTCTTCTCATCAGCGCGGTCTTCTGTGGGGAATCCACCAATGAGATGCCCTGCTCTGCGTACCCAGGCCTCTTCCAATCAGCACACTCAGCTGTGGTGAATCCACCAATGAGGTGCCCCTGCTCTGCGCACCCAAGCCTCTTCCAATCACCACACTCAGCTATGGCGAATCCACCAATGAAACAGCCTGCTCTGTACACCCAAGCCTCTTCCAATCACTACAGAATCCACCAATGAGATGCCCTGCTCTGTGCACCCAAGGCTCTTCCAATCAGCACACTCAACTGTGGTGAATCCACCAATAAGACAGCCTGCTCTGCGCACCCAGGCCTCTTCCAATCACCACACTCAGTTGTGGTGAATCCACCAATGAGATGCCCTGCTCTGCGCACCCAGGCCTCTTCCAATCACCACACTCAGCTGTGATGAATCCACCAATGAGGTGCCGCTGCTCTGCGCACCCAGGCCTCTTCCAATCACCACACTCAGCTGTGATGAATCCACCAATGAGATGCCCTGCTCTGCGCACCCAAGCCTCTTCCAATCAGCACACTCAGCTGTGGTGAATCCACCAATGAGATGCTCTGCTCTGAGCACCCAGGCTTCTTCCAATCACCACACTCAGCTGTGGTAAATCCACCAATGAGATGCTCTGCTCTGAGTACCCAAGCTTCTTCCAATCACCACACTCAGCTGTGGTGAATCCACCAATGAGATGCTCTGCTCTGAGCACCCAGGCTTCTTCCAATCACCACACTCAGCTGTGGTAAATCCACCAATGAGATGCTCTGCTCTGAGTACCCAAGCTTCTTCCAATCACCACACTCAGCTGTGGTGAATCCACCAATGAGATGCCCCTGCTCTGAGCACCCAGGCCTCTTCTAATCAGCACACTCAGCTGTGGTGAATCCACCAATGAGATGCCCTGCTGTGCGTACCCAAGGCTCTTGGGACCTCTCAGTCTAAACTGCTCCAGCTGCTTATGAGCCATATGATCCTGTAGGTCCCATGGCCCATCTGACACCCAGGTTTCTCATGTGTAGACCAGGAGCTGCAATGCATGGGCCCAGGAAGTTAGCAGGAGAGCCACCCTGGGCTCCTTCTCCCTGTGTGCTGTGTGCCCGATAAACTGTTCTCTACCCATCAGCGTAGAGTGGTTTATGGTTTCTATTACTCTCACTTTCATGTGGATGGAGGTATAACAGAAAGATAGGACGATGCACACACCGCCAAGACTTTACATCTGTGACTCTCCGTCCAATCACCATTCAGGGAGGTGACACATCTGGGCGCCTGAAGGCTGCTCCGTGCCCCACCTCATGTCACTCATGCTGCCACCCGCTGGCCCTGTCCCTCTGCATCAACCCTGCCTGTCCTTGACCTCCACACCTGCACACTCCCAGGGTCAGCCTTTGTGCTGACAGCTGAGCCCATAGGAGCTCGCTTAGCTCTACCTGGTGGTGTCCAGCCTGCCGTCACGGGGCAGCAGGGCTGCCTCTGCCCATTGTTTACAAGAACCTCTGCGTGCTCTCTTTGGTCATAGCTACCAAGGGTCTGGCACACCTGGAGCTTTTGCAGAAATGTTGAAATCTTCTGATTCTTCAGGAGAGTAAAGCAAAACACCAAGTTGAAGACCCTGGGGTTTGTGTCTTCATGTGGCTTGTGCAAAAAGGTGGCTGCCTCCTTTAAACAGGGGTCCTGGCCCTTCCCTCTCTTGTTCCCGAGGAGTTCTTTGGCCCGTCACTGTCACCCTGAGGCAGGGTCTCAGGCTCTCCTGAGGGAAAGGCAGGAGGAGGAAGTCCCAGCACCCCGTGTCAGGGACAGTGGCAGGGAGGTCGGCTCTGCATGGGCACTGATCCTGCGTCTCAGGTTTGCATGCAGCCCGAGAGCTCCGGTGCCGAGCAGGCAGCAGGGCATTGGCCTGCACGCCTCATCACAGCCTGGCTGGGAGGGACATGTGCCTTCCACGTGGAGGATGGGGTGGGACAGCCCCGCCTGTCCCTGCCCAGCTTCATCTTGGCCACCTGTCAGTGGCAGAGCACCCAGAGCATGGCAACTCCCCTAGTGTCCTGACGTCTGCACTTACAAGTTGGAGCAAAGCCACTGCCGTCCTGAGGGTTGAGCTGTTTACACTCTGTCTGCTCTGCACCCCGTAACCAGGACCATGAGAGGTGGCAGCGGTCACCAGGTGTCCCATCTCAGGGCATGGGGTCTGGGGCTGCTGCGGGCTGCTTGCCCACATGCAGGTCACCGTGAGGTGCAGGTCGTGCGGGTGCAGAGAGGGCACAGCAGCGCACACCAGCGCACGCCTGCCACACCCTTCCTGCTTTCAGCTGCAGGAACCCACGTGTTCGTTCTCCCGCTGGGTCAGTCGTGTTAGCAGCATGTTGAAGAGCTCGGGGCAGCATCGGCGTCGGGGCTCTGGCTGTCGCCCAGCTCCGCCTCCATGCCGTGGTGTGCTGGTGCAGCGCTGTAGCCCGCTCACGGTGCACGAAGGCCGGCAGACATGCACACATGCCGCGCCAGCCACCCCTTCAGCCCGCTGCTCCTTTCCGGAGCCTGACGTAGTCACCCACTCCTCAGGCACCAGGTTTGTAGGTAGATCTGTGGAGGAGGCATTGGGCTCAGCTGGAGGCTCAGCCCCCAGGGCCTCCTTCCCTAGAGTCTGAAGTGCTGCAGAGACAGCTGTTTTGATAATGATGGCGAAATCTCAACCTTCAGCTACTTGGGTGTTTCTAGGGTTTTGGGAGACTGTGGTGGTTCAGAGACGAGCTCATGGATGCTGCATAACTTGGACCCTACATAACTTGGAACTGGTAGTTTCCTTGAGATAAGAGACTCATAAAGGCTGCGCTTAGATGTATTAGTTAGCTATAGCTGTGTAACAAGCACCAGCAAAACATAATGGTTTCAGCTGACAAATACCTGCATAACTCATGAACCTCTGCGTTGGCCACAGTTCTAGGCTTGGCCAGGCTTATGGATGCTCGCGTGGTCATGTGGCAGGTGTGCCATCAGACTGGCCTGCTGGATTTGGCCTGCGGGCACTCAGCGCCTGATCCACACCACTGGTCTCTCAGCAGGCCAGCTTGGGCTTGGTGACAGAGGGCAGAGAGCTCTGCAGATGGGAAGAAATGGGCAAGGCTCTGACCCCTCAGGGTGGAGCAAGCTCGATGTCACCTCCCCTGGGTTCCGTGGACTGAAGCAAGTGACATGGCCAGGCCAGGCTCGGACGGGAGTTGCGCCCCATCTTGCGGGAGGAGGAGGCACCAAGCTGCTTTAGCGGTCACCACCACAGACCTCGCCCGCAGCCTTTGTTTGTCAAGCAAGAAAGTGGTCACTGCGTGGGCAGAACTGGAGCCTACTGGGGCCAACGCGTCACAGCAGCCACGCCTCTGGACGCAGGGTCCTCGCTGACCTGGAAGCTCACTGGGATCCAAGGGCACACAGAGACCCCCATGCCCCGTGGGCCCTGCACCGCAGTGCTGAGGACTTCTCACAGCTCCAGGGGCCCAGCGGCTCTGCTGGTCTTGCTGGCTCCCTAGTGAAGGGCTCCTATTGCACTGAAGCCAGCCTCTGCCCTGAGCTCCACAGGGAGCCCCAAGACGCCCCCAGCTCCCTGCCGGTGCAGAGGCCCAGCTGCAGGGCAAGTGGCTCAGTGCCTCTTGAAGCAAATTCACTGTCTTTTCTGGGGGTGCTCATGGGACATCACACAAATGTCCTAGCGGGGAGCAAGGGTCATGGCCAGTGGTTCTGACCCCCGAGTGCCAGGGCGCCGGCAGCCTGCATTTCCATAAGCTCCCATCCGACCGAGTGGGTCTGTGAGGTCCTGGCACGGTTATTGAGCTGACGTATCTCAGCCTCCAGGGAAGCATCTTGGAGGGGTCGGCAGTGGTGTGCCACGCCCAGGCCCGGGCAGTGTGGCCATGTGGTTTCTACCCCGCCGCCCACGCTGCAGGTCTGTGAACATTGGCTTTCCAGGAGTGTGCGTGAGCTTGGCCTCCACCCCGGGCCATCTTTGAGGTGGCTGCCACCCCACCCATCTGTCAGGCCGCCCAGCTAAGTCATCCGCATCGCTGGCCACAGAAAATGAGGGGGTGACAACCGCTCAGTACACAGCAGGGGCTAACCAGCAGGCCCACTGTTCACCTGCAGGGCAGCCGGTCTCTGCAGCGCTGCAAGGTGGAGCCCTACCAGGCCTTGTCCAGCAGATCCGCCCTGCCCTGTCAGGCCCTCTCTGGGGGGCCTGGGCTCCGCCCCTGTCTCTGTGGAGAACACAGTTACCCTGCTCCCTCAAACTCCATTTGAGAGGATGTTCTGGGGCCCAGACTCAGAGGATTTTACCCTTGTTATTTTTAAATTGCATTTGTTTTCCAACACCTGAAGGAAGAGTGAGCTTTGCATATCCCTCGAGGCTTTTGGAAACAGGTCGGATTTAGATCAGGTTTGTTTATCCATGGCGGAAACTGTGGCTTGGGTAGCTTCTTGCTTATGAGCACCTGCGCAGCACCCCAAGGGCCCTGTTGGCCCAGGGACTCTGTGTCCTCGGGTAAATTGTAGGTGACAACCTTGGCCAAAAGATACACTTGGGGAGGAAGGACAGCGTGGAGCAGAAAGCCTGCCTCACGAGGGGCCTGAGGAGAGGTGGAGGCCAGGTGTGAGGGGTGTGGGCAGAACAGAGGGGCCCAGGAAGGCTGTGGGGGGTGCGTGGTGGCTCCTGGGGCAATGGAAAGGTAGGTACTTGGCAACTCTCTGGCCCAATCAGATGACTTGGCAGGCTTCCAGCAGCTGTAACATTTGGATCCAGAGGAGCCGAGGTCCTCATCTGGTCCTCTGCCTACTGTGAAGAGGGAGAAACTCTCTGTCCACTAGTATTGCTCTCTTTCTGGTAGACTTCGCAAGCTTCAAGTTGCTGCCTGGCCTAAGGCCAGGAAGTGAGCGGCTCACAGCTCCAGTGTCCCCACAGTTGGGCTACCGATGTGGGCAGGGACAGGAGAGACCCACGCCCAGTTCACACAGGTGGCCCTCATGGGCTCCGGGGAGCCTTCTGCATCCGCCAGGAAGCTTTTTGCGAGTCCCCAGCTAGGACCCCATGTGCTGGAGCAGGTGGCTAAGTCTTCAGTGGACAGAGCACATTTCATCCACCGACTCATCCTTGGGGCTTAGCTGGGGTCAGGCGTGGAAGGCAGGAAAACAAGTCTCTGGGCCCACGGACAAGGACAGAGTAACCTGAACAGCAGCAGGCCGCTGCCAAGCCTCAGGAGCCGGGGGCGGTGGAGGACAATCAGGCAGAGCCACCATGACGTTGGTGGAAGGTGGCGGTGCCTGGCAGACCTCTCCACGGTAAGGTCTTCTCTCAGTGCACAGCTGGCTGGGTCGGGGCATGGAGAGAGAGCCCAGCCCCTCCGGGACAATGCCTGTGCTCCCAGGGCATGCCAGGTGCGGGGGCAGCCTCCCTGGCAGGCACAGCGCACAGCCAGCACCTCTCTGCTGCTTAATGAGCGCGCTCCAGCTGGAGCCAGGCAAGCAGTGCCCTGGCTGGCTCGCTGTCATAGGTAATAAGCATCACAATTAGGCCTCGGGGACCTGTTCATTCCCAAGATGACTCATCTGCTCTGCTCCTGCTGGCTGGGCCTCGCCCGGCTCAGGCCTGGCAGACCGCACAGGGAAGCAGACCTCACCTGGCCCCGATCTGTCCCCGCCCACACCCACGGCTACCTCTGCTCTTGGTAATCAGCCCCCAGGAAAGCAAGCGGTGCCTGTGATAATTGCACAAACCGGGCCGAGCGTGGCCCCCACAAGCACCTACAGGGCCCAGAGGGAGGGCTGTGTCTGTCTTGCCGTCAGGAAGAGACTCATGGGGTGCTCTGTGGGGTGCCCTCCTCCTGGGAGAGTCATCACCCCACAGGTCAGATATGCAGGGAGAGCTCCTGTGTGTACTCCTCCGCCCTCAGCCACAGGGACACCTGCCACCCTCGGCCACGGCCATGGCCCAGAGCTGCTCAAAGGCCAGCCAGCAAAAGGACTAAGTGGCAGCCGTCTCTACCCCAGCTCGGGTGCCCGTTGTCCGCAAGGTCTCCCTCCCTCTCCTGTGGTGGGAAGGCCCCTGAGGCCAGGTGAAAGGTGGCGGGTGGACTTGGAGGGGAAGAGAGCTCCATTAGGTGACTTCATCTGGGGAGAGACTCCTGTCGTAGGCTGCGCATCCACAGAGGGCTGGGCCTTGCCAGGAAGCCAGTGGGGCTCATGGACGGGCAGACGTGTTGTGCATCTTTTGGAGGAAAGAAGCGCATCTGGATCATCTTTATCTCCCTCCAGGGACCAGCAAGAGTCCAGCATCCAGTCCTTAGTGCAGAGCCGTGAGAATTTTTAAGATCAATCCTCTGACCACAGAGCTGTGTCCTGGCTCCCGCTAGAGGGTCACTCGAACTTATCAGACAGAGCCTTCCTTGCTCATGCTCTGGAAGCCAGGATTTTCTGTCCGTATATCCATCCACCCACCTGCTCACCCACACACTCACTGATCTGACTGTCTGTCTGTCTGTCTGTCTATCTATCTATCTATCTATCTACTCATCCATCCATGTACCATCCACGTATACGTCCATGCATGAGGGCATCCATCCTTCCTTCCTACCTCCACCCATCTGTCCACCTACCCAACCACCCATACATCCATTAATCCATCCATCTCCCCACTCACCCACCCACCCATCCATTCATCTTTCTACCCACTTACCCACCCATCCCACCACCCATCATTCCATCCACCCACCCATCCATTCATCTTTTTATCCATTCACTCACACATCCTACCACGCACCCACCCACCCATCCATCTATCCATTCCTTCCTTCCATCCATCCATCCATCCATCCACGCACCTACCTACCTACCAATCCATCCATCCATGCATCCACCCATCCAACCATGCATCCATCCATGCATCCATCCATCCATGCACCCATCCATCCATGCATCCATGCATCCAAACCTCCAGCTCCAGTCATTCACACAAAACAAGACATGCAGCTCACTGGCTCCTGATAAAGACAGCTTTCTGTCATGGGTACAGAAAACAAAGAGATTAGATCAGGGCACTTATTATTTTTAGATCCTTGCATGAAAGGATTAATAGCTGGACAGGGTTTCTTCCTTCTCAATGACGTCTTTGGGATTCTTTGGGATGGTCAGAACTGTGCTTTCCTTAAAAAAAAAGTTGGAGTCCTGATCCTGAGTACCTGTGGATTTACGTTTATATGGAGACAGGGTCTTGGCAGTTATAGCCAAGGTGAGATAAAGTCATCAGGAGTTGGAGGGTCCCTAATCCACTGAGATGAATGTCCTCAGGAGAATGAGGAATGTAGACACAGAGCCATGCAGGGAGGCCAGGAGGGAGAGGGCGAAGCACAAGCAGAGACCGTACGTAAGTCACAGGATGCCCACCATGGGCATGGCCAGGACCCCTAACAGGTACGAGAGGTGTGTGTGTACTTTGTCCCTCTCAGCCTCAGGAGGAACCCAGCTGCCTCCCTTGGAGCTGAGAATGAGCCAAAGCCACAAGGTAGCACCTGGTGTGGCCGCCTGGGAGGCTGCTGTGCTGCCCAGACGTGAGGGACTCTGCTCCTCATCTTCAGAGTAGGTGACACAGACGAGCAGGCATTGGTGGCCAGGACACAGCTAGAAGGCTGGGGCCCAGGCAGAGGGCTGTCGTCACAGGCTCAGGTGAAGGTGCTGCAGTCCACCCACCTGCAGAGGCATCGCAAGCCCAGTGTCCCGCTGCTCTCGGAGGGGGACTTTTGACTTAGACACACAGGGAGGGTTTCACACCGAGACAGAGGTAGGCAGGTGCCCTTTGTATGAGGCCAGGGGCCCCAGCAAGCAGCTCACACTCAGACTTCCAAGCTAGGTTCTGTGAGGTGAAAACCGGGCATCGTGCAAATCACAGCTTGCTACCCTGGTACAGCCAAGTCCCGGCAGCCTGGGGCACAGAGAAGGCTGAGAGGCACTGAGCAGGCGCAGCCTCCCTGGCACGCTGCGCTAGCCCTGGGCACCCCCAAGACCTCAGGGGAGACAGGGAGCTTGTGGGCCAGGAGCAAGCGGGTGGGTCAGTGAAGCACCCTATAGGGCTGGGTCCCATGACTTGGTGTTGGTGCCGTCGACCTCTGGACGCCACACAGCACATGTAAGAGCACCCTGGACACTGCGTCTGCAGGACGGGGGCATCTCTGAGCAGCAAGCTCTGCACTTGCTGTCCAGAAGCTCCACTCCTTTAGCTGTGGTCTCTGTGGGGTGGAGATGCCAGAAGCCCTCCCCTCTGTGGGCAGCGGGATGTTGGGACGACCGGTGGGTGCATCCTAATTGGGAAAATGGAGGGCAGGTGGGGAGTGGGCGACCCTGCAGTGACGCCGCCACTCTGGATGGAATGGCCTGGAGTCTAAACGCCAGCTGGCTCTCTGCACCCTGCACCTGCTGCACAGCTGTCTGTGAAGCTCTGGGGCTCTGAGGGTGGCTCTGTGGGCCACACATCTCCTGACATGAGAAAGGGCCACGTGGGCTGGGGCGCTACCCAGGGCTCGGCCTCCACTGCAGCCGCCCTGGCCCGAGTGAAGGAGGTGCCTGTCACAATAACTGCTGCCCTGCTGGGCACACATATGTCCTTATAGCTCCTCGTCATGTGGCTCGTGGGACCCCGGGGAGGCCGACACCTCTGCCTGCCCCCCAGGCCATCCCAGCCTCAGCAGCTTGCAGGGAGCAGTAGCACACGTGATTCACCAGCCGACCCTCCTATCCTGAAGGGGAGACAGTTGTCACAGTGTCAACCTCATTATGTCACCTCCCTTGTTGTGGAGAGCATAGCCCACATGCCCAGGGTGTGATCAGCCTGTGCTGGGGCCCTGAGATCTGCATGTTGGTGACCGGAAGCCAAGCAGGGCAGAGCGGACGCAGCCCTGGAGGAGACAGAGGACAGCACACAGGCCCAAGCGCACATTTATATCTGGGCGGCAGGGCGTTTATAAATACATATGACACGCTTCACGCGGCCGGCTCGCGCGGGGGGCGGGGCCCTGGCAGGCAGCGTCCAGCGGCAAGAATGCTGCTGTGAAAGTGGAGAGGAGCAGGAGGAGCTGGGGAGGCTGCCACGGAGAGGGGGGAGGAGACCCGGGGCCTGGGGGTGGGCAGGGGGCTCTCAGAGAGGAGCAGCTCCGGGCTAGAAGGGAGAGGAGGGCTGTCGGGCAGGTGGGCAGCTCGCACGGGTCCTCGGGGACACGGTCACTGTCGCCAGTGACTGGGTGGGGATGGAGAGAGGGACAGGAGAAAGAGGGAATAGAGAAGGGACAGGAAGAAGAACTAGAAGAGGAGGAGCACCGAGGAGGAAGAGGAGGAGGGGGAGGAGGAGGAGCAGGAGCAGAAAAACGGAGACAGAGAAAGCGGAAGGTGTGGGGAGGGAGCAGAGCAGAGACAGAAAGGGGAGTTGGCGGAGGCAAGGAGAGTGGCGGCCGGAGGAGGAGGG
>PVJA010010662.1:0-56850 GCA_004027025.1 Myocastor coypus | reverse complement strand
AGGAAACATGAACTTGAAATTTTTTTTTCATAATTTTATTAATTTTAATGAGAAAGAAATAACAGTGACACAGATTCAAAACAGATTAGTAGGACATTTACAATAATTAATACATTGCATATTGTTGTCTTTGCAGTAGTTATTCAGAGTAAAAGATGTAGACATGATATCTTCTCTAAACATTATTAGTACAAACCTTTCCTTTCATACAACTAAGAGAAAGTAGCTATATATGAAGTCCAATAGTCCATAATAGTAGTTGATCATCAGCAGAACTGGCAATGTCAGAAGCTGTTGACTTGGGATTTTATAGCTCAGCATATTAATATGGCTTTATTTTTTACACTTCATGGTAAGACTTTTCTGTTGGATAGTTAAGACTAAGTTAAATCAAGACCTATATAACAAAACATGTAATTTTTGTATCTGACAAGGTCAATCAAATCCCCGCAGGATTTACCCTGAAACCATGTACAGCATTTTGTAGAACTTTTGTCAGTTTCAGACATCTGGATGAGTCACAACCATTTCTTGATCAGTTTGCTCTCTGTAAAAGCCTGAGAGCCTGTTTTCTCTCTAAGTGACTCTCCTTAGGCACAATATAAATCATTGATCCCTTTCCTCTGTAGCCCTATAATCTCCTTGAGCAGAAAATTTGAGATACCACTGGGTAATTAGATGTTACAGTAGAGATTCTCTCATGTCCTGAGTCCTCACTGACCAGGAAGGGCTTTGGCCAAAATATTGGCTGTCCTTATAGCCCTTGTTTTTATCTAATTGTTTGGTCTGCTTACTTAAGTTGTTAACTCTCCAGAAGAGGAGGTTAGTGATACTACCCTGTAACATAGGGACTTGCCTTAACATCACTGTCTTTCTGGATATCGAATGCTTTAGACATAACATGAAACACGTATTTTCCATCAATTGTTGACATTCTAAGCTTCAAATTTCTCTAAAATGTAAAAAAGTAATTTCATATTTTTCCACAGAAATTTAGGATTTAAAAAATATATTTTAGGGAAAAGCCTACACAGTGTTCAGGGTCTCACTACTAGATCGGACTCATAGTAATACACCTGTTTACAGCCTCCCAAGAACTGAGATTATAGGAACAAGCCACCATGCCACGTCTCAATTGTCATCTCAGCATGCCCCAGAAGCAGGGCTGGAACAGCAGGCCTGGGGACTGAACTCCTGGCACCTGCACCTACTCTCAGGCACTTTAATCCACTGAGCTATTTGACTGGCCCAAATTTAGCAATTTAACCATATACAAAATTGTAGCAGGATAATCCTATAGCATTTTTTTCTTGTCTATTTCTTAAACTTTTTAAAAATAAGCATTTATTTGAGACAGATTATAGTAATAATTGATATGATGTTAGAAAGAGTACACATTTAGAAGACCAGAATTACAGATATTACGTGCAAAGCTTTAGTATTGCCCATTCTGATCTTCAGCATAGTTGCTTACTTCACTGATATCACCATAGTAGTTAGTTGAGATGAGATATCTACCAAATAACTGCTACTTTCTTTTTAAATATAATTTTATTATTTTAAATGAAAAATAACAATGAGACAGTTTCAAAACATGTTAGTAGGACAGCCACAATAATTAATATAATGCATATTGTTGTCTTCATAGTAGTTGTTCAGCATAAAGGATGCAGACATGACAACATTTCTAAACACTGTTAGTACAAATATTTCTTCTCATTGAGCTAAGAGAAAGTAGTTGTATGCAGAGTCAAATATTGTATAATAGTGATGGGTTATCACCAGAACTGAAGTTGTCGGAAGCTGTCGCCAAGCATTTTACAGCTCAGCATACTAATCTGGCTTTACCTTTTATGCCTCATTGTTAAATTTTCTGAGCACAGGAGGCAGACCTATCTGGGCGCATCTGGACAAGATTAACTGCTACTTTTGAAAAGCTGTTGGAGATTATTAAGACCATTGTTTTAACCATCTTTTGTATACAAAAGCATGGCTTAGTCCCTGCTATGTTTCCTAACTTTCCTTGCTCTCTCTTTGTTGTTAAACCCTTCACTACTCACTTTCCATTACAGTGTGTTATAAGTTTTCATTTTTATTTCTTTTTTTGAGTTCTTATACTCAGGAGACTAAATGATATTTACACATGTAGCTCTGGTTTATTTCACTTATGAGTATATCTTCAAGTTGCATCCACCTATATGTAAAGGCTTTAAGTATATTATTCTTTATAATTGAGTAATACTCCATCATAAAAAAAACACCTATTTTTCATCCATTCTACAGGGGATGGAAACTTCGGTTGTTTCCAAGATTTGGTAATCAAACATTGTACTGCTATAAACAAAGATGCACCAATATAACTGTCATACAATATTTTCAGTTCTTTTGGGAAAATTCCCAGGAGAAGAATACCTGTAATGAATGAGATTTTCAGTCCTAGTTCTTTAACGATGCTCCACACTGATTTCCATAATGCTTGCACCAGTCTACATTCCCACCATCAGTAGAGAAGTCTTCTTTTCTAGCCACAGCTACTGCAACATTTGTTTTTGTTTGATTTCTTTATGGTAGCCATTCTTTCTGGGGTGAGATGGTATCTCAGTGTTGTTTTAATTTGCATTTCATGGATGGCTAGTGATGTGGAACATTTTTCATGTGTTTATTAGCTTCCAGTATTTCTTCCTCTGTGAAGTGTGTGTTCATCCCAGATTCCCATTTCTGGATAGGGTCTTTAAAATTTGGGTTCCTATTTTTTTTTCTTTTTAGTTCTTTGTAAATTGTAGAGAGAAGACCTATGTCTGAATACTTATTAGTTATTTTTTTTTGAAAATTGTAGGTTATCTTTTCACTCTGTCAGTAAGTCCTTTTGACATGCAAAAGCTTATCAATAAGAAGAGGTCCCAACTGTTAATTATTTCAATATTACTCATGCTGTTTGATTTTGGTTCATACAGGTTTGCCTACCACCATGTCTTCCCGAATTCCTCCTACTTGCTTCCATGAGATTTAGTGTTTCCATTTTGGTGTTTACATCTTTAATCCATTTTGACTTTCGTGCATGGAGATAGACCTTGATGAAATCTTAATTTTTGGTATGTAGAGAGCCAACTTTTTCCAGCACCATTTGTTACAGTTGTTGTCTTTCTTTTAGTAAGCATTTTTAGCCATTTTGTTGAAGATAAGATGGCTCCATGTGTTTTCTTTTGATTTTCCATCTTCGATCCTCAGGTCTATTTTTTTTTTTTTTTTTTCTGCAATACCATGCTGTGTTTATCACAGTAGCCTTGTGGTATAATTTCAAGTCAGGAGTTGTAATGTATTGTCTTTATTGCTCAGAATTGCCTTTGCTATACTACATCTTTTCTGGTTCCAACTAAATTTTTATAAGAGTGATTTATCTAGGTTTTTGAGGTTTGCTGGTGGCATTTGAATAGGGATTACATTAAATCTATATAAAAATTTTGTGAGTATGACCATCTTCACAATGTTGTTTCTTCCTATCCAGGAGTACGGAATACCTTTCCATTTTCTGAAATGCTCTGTTCTGAACATTCAGAATACTGTAATTTTAATTGAATAGAACTTTGACTTCTTCTGTTAGCTTCATTCCTAAATATTTCATCGCTTGCTTGCTATGCTATTGGAAAATGCATTGTTTCTCTAATTTACCTCTCAGCGTGTTTGTAATCCATGTAGAGGAATGCTGCTGACATTTTTTTTTTTTTTATGGCCGGCTCAGCCTGCCCTGAGCGTGGGGTTGGCAGAACATATGGTACCAGGGATCGAAATGTGGTCCCTGCAGTTGCATAAGCTTTTCTAAGCAGGTGCTGTAGCCCTCAGAGCCATCTCGCTGGCCTGCTGTTGATGTTTTGATATCGACTTTGTATCCCACTATGCTACTGAATTTGTGCACTAAATCTAGTAGCTTCTTTGTTGTGCTTTTTGTCTTCCAATAGTGTATCATGTCATCTGTAAATAATGGTAGATTAAATTCTTCTTTATCTATTCCTCTTTCTTTTATTTCTCTTTCTTGCCTGATGGCTGTAGCTCATGATTCCAGAACTACGTTAAATAGTAGTGATAGAAGAGATCCGTGTCTTGTTCCAGATCTGAGAGCAAAATATTTCAGTTTTCCCCATTTAGAAACATGTTAGCTGTTGGATTGTCATAGTTGACTTTCATCAGTTGAAGTAGAGGCCATTTATTCAAATGTTTAGGAATTTGAACATGAATGGGTTTGAGACTTTGTCTAAACTCTTTTCTGCTTCAAATGAGGTGGTCATGTGGTTTTTGGATTTGGATCTATTGATGTAATGCATTACATTTATAAATTTGCATATGTTGGACAATTCTTGCATCCCTGAGGTGAAACCTACTTGGTCATGGTGCATAATCTTCTTAATAATTTTCTGTATTCTATTTGCTAGGATTTTATTGAAGATTGTGAATCTATGTTCATGAAGGAGATCGACGGGACTTCTATTATTTAGTTGTATATTTCTGTGGTTTTAGTATCAGTATAATACCTGCCTTCAGGTATGACTTTGGGAGGATTGTTTCCTTTTCAATTTCACTGGAGAGTCTGAGGAGAATTGGGATGATATGTTCTGTAAATTTCTTTTGAGTCCAGTGGTGAAACCATCAGGACCTGGACTTTTTATTTTTTTGTTAGTAGTTTTTTTTTTTGTTGTTGTTTGTTTGTTTATTTGTTTTATACTTTGTATTTAATTGGCTGTTGTTGGGTTATTGAGAGCTCTAATATCTTCTTGACTCAGTTATGGTAACTTTCTAACAGTGTGTCCATTTGATCTGTGTCTTTAATTCTTTGAGAGAAAAGATTGTAAATGTCACTATTAATGACCTAGTGAATCTCCACTGGCTCTGTACTAATTTCACACTTTTCACTTTTTATTTCTTGAATTCAAACTTTTTTCTTTCCTCTTTTTGATGTAGTTAGCTAGGGGCTTATCAATTTTATTTAATCTTTCAAAGAACAAGCTTTTTGATTTATTAATTCTTTGTATTGTTTTCTTTATCTCAACTGAGTTAATATCTGCTCAAATTTATATAATTTCCTCCTATCTTTCGGCTTTGGGTTTAGTTTGCCCTTTTTTTCCTCATGTTTGAGGTACACCAACAGGATATTTATTTGTTACCATTTCATTTTCCTAATGTGTGACTTCAGAACTATAAATTTTCCTCTAAGAACTGTTTTCATTGTATCCCATAAGTTCTGATATGTTGTGCTTGAATTCTCACTGAAATCTAGATATTGTTTAATTTCTTGTTTTGGTTTCATGTGTAACTCACTGGTTGCTGAGATGGGTGTTGTTTAATTTCCATGCATTTCTGGGGGTTTTGTGACTTCTTTTGTCATTTATTTCTAATTTCATTGCACCATGGTCAGATAATATGCATGGGAAAATTTGTGTTTTCTTACAAAACTTAAGCATGACATGTGGACTAGTATGTAGTCTGTTACAAAATGTCCCATGTGCAGCTGAGGAAAATGTGTTTTCAGCATTGGGTGGGTAAGATAGTCTGTATACATCCACTAAACGCAATTGTTCCAAGTTCTGGTTGAGATCTGCTACTTTCTTTTCTAATTTTCCATCTGTTTGACCTATATTTTGGGATCAGAGAGTGTTAAGGTCTCCTGTTAAGATTGTGGTATTGGATACTAAATTTTTAATACTCATAAAGATTTGTCTTATATAGCTGATGCTCTCTTGTTGGGTGCATACATATTAAAGAGTGTTATAACTTTGTCTTGTGTTTTCCCCAAACCAGTATGTAACAGCCTTCTTTATTTTGTTTGATCATTCTTTATTTGAAGTTAGGAATATTTTCAAACAGGATTGCTAACTCTGATTTTTGTCTGAGGTACTGTGGCATGCAGTATCATTTCCTATCCTTTAACTTCCAGCCTATGAACTTTTCTATGAGTTAAGTGTGTTTCTTGCATGCAATTTATTTTTGGATTTTGCTTCTTAATCCATTGTGCCCATCTATTTCTTTAATTGGTGAATCGAGTCCATTTATACTGATGGTTATAACTGAGATGTATTCACCTATATTTGGTGTGTTATATACCTTCTATGGTTTACCTCTTTTATTCTTGTGTGTAATTGTTTACCCTATTCAGTAGGCTCTTTCCATTCTCATTCATCAAGTTCTGGTCATTTTGGTCCCTCTGTAGAATATCTTTCAGTAGTGTGTGTAAGATTGGCTTTGTCATCATGAAATTCTTTAGTTGCTCTTTGTAGTTGAAGTATATCACTTCTCCATCAAACTGAAAAGACAGTTTTACAGAGTAAAGCAGTCCGGGTTGGAATTTGTTTTCATGGAGGACATGAAGTACTGTGTTCCGTGCTCTTCTTGACTTGAAGGTTTGTACAAAGAAATGTACCATTTTTTCTGATGGGTTTTCTTTTAAATTTAATCTGTTTCCTTTCTCAGGAAGCTTTTAGGATACCGTTCTTATGCTATACTTCTGGAATCTTGACTATTATATCTGAATGTTTTTTCAATTGGGTCAATGCTATTTGGAGGTCTTTATGCTTCAGTTGCTGAATGCTGATTGTTTCCCCATTTTGGGAAGTCTGCTGTTACTTCTGCCCATATACTTTTTATATCATTTGTATTCTTTCCTTTTTTCTCATTTATGCATATTAACCTTGTGTTGCTCATCCTTGCATTATCTTGCAAAGATTTTGAAATATTTTTTTCCCGCATGCTAGTTGTTTTTAAGAGATCCTTTAACTTTTCTCCACTAGCTGCAATGGCATCTTCAAGATCTGAAATGCCACCTTCACTTTTATTCAGATGGTTTTTCTAGCTTCTGATTGAGTTTTTAAGTTCCTGTGTATCTCTTTAAGTCTGCTTCATGTAATCTACTTTTTTGCTATGTTGCTCATTCAAGGTTTCCATCATTTTTCTAATCTCTAATTTTTTATCAATGTCTTCATTAGAAGCAGTTAATAATTCTTTTGTTATACTTGTTCATTCTTTTTTTACTTCAGAGATTATTTCTCATCTGAATTGCTCTCTACCTTTCTGCAGTTATTTACTTCAGAAGCTATTATTCACAGATTTCTTTCTTTCTTTTTTTTACTTTAGAGGTCATTTTTGATATCTCTTTAAGTCTGCTTCATGTGATCTACTTTTTTGCTATATTGCTCATTCAAGGTTTCCATCATTTTTCTAATCTCTAATTTTTTATCAATGTCTTCATTAGAAGCAGTTAATAATTCTTTTGTTATATTTGTTTATTCTTTTTTTACTTCAGAGATTATTTCTCATCTGAATTGCTCTCTACCTTTCTGCAGTTATTACTTTACTTCAGAAGCTATTATTCACAGATTTCTTTATTTCTTTTTTTTACTTTAGAGGTTATTTTTGATATGATTTCCTCTCTACTTTTCTGCAGTTTTTTTTTTTTTTTTTTTTTTTTTTTTTTTTTTTTTTTTTTTTTTTTTTTTTTTTTTTTTTTTTTTTTTTTTTTTTTTTTTTTTTTTTTTTTTTTTTTTTTTTTTTTTTTTTTTTTTTTTTTTTTTTTTTTTTTTTTTTTTTTTTTTAGTACAGAATTTATTCCTGATCTGGTTTCCTCTAAACCTTTCTGTACTTGTTGATTTGGTTGAGATGATATTAAGAAATTTCAGCTGTGTTATTCCCATTTTCTTCTATGCAGTTGTGCCCTTAACACCTACTGAAATTTGTCCCCAGTAGAGATTATAGGGTTATGGCAGTTGTAGTTTTGTATTTACAAAACTACAGTTGAGAACACTAATAATGGGTAGTGATGATTAGCAGTTCACAACCTTTTGTAACTAATGGGTTTGTCATTTAGACCATAAGAGCAAACATTATATCTGTGTAGGTAAGCTGATATTAAATTGGAAATTCATATTTAATTAGTTCTTCTAAGTTCTGTCTGATCTCCTTCCTTTGATGTACCTGAGGTCTTCTAGGCAGACTAGTTCACCTAGTTACTTGTTGCTTCCTCTGTAGATCAAGAGAAAAAGAGAGAGAGAAAAAAAAAAAAAAAAAAAAAAAAAACACTCTCATAGGTCTGAGTCTAGCAAAATGTCTCAGTTTACCGGGTCTGGATTTAGCAAGTTCAAACTTGTCCAGATGTTCCTGGCTTCTGTGATCAACTTCTTCCTGCTGAAGCCCATGGAAAGGAACTCACAGTTCCCCTCTGGCAAGATGCTCAGCTCCTAGATTTACTGGGTGGATCTGGCCCCAAGAATCTCTGCAGGGAATATTTTGCAGGATTCCACCATGCATGCTGGGTCTAGGGTCTGGATGGGGAGAGACCTGTAGCATGAGGGTGCAAAGTAGGCTGAGGGTCCCACACTCACATCACAACTGGGGTCTGGATGGGGAAGTTTCTGGCACTTCACATAGACAAACATTCCCCTGCAAACACACACACCGGGCCTGAGGCCTGTGTGGGGCAAGTAGGCAAAAGTTCCCCCTCACAAAGCAGGCCTGGATCTGGGTAGGGAGGGATCCAAGGCATGGGCATGTACTAAAGGCCCTACACTCACTTGGAAATGTTTCTTAATCACTAAATCAAAATTTGTCAACAAAGCACAAAGTTTATGAGCTAGAAAGGATGAAAGTAGAAAGGGAAAGAAACTTCCACCAAAAACTAAACAAGTTTTCATAAATATTTCCAAAGTAACATTTCATCACTTATAGTTGTTTGATGAAAAAGCTGCTATAAGACAAAGATTAACATATGTAATCTTCATTGAAGTTAATAAAATCATCTCATTGAAAGCTTAATACCATGGTACCTAAGCTCACAAACTTAGTTTTATGATTTGAGAGAAGATGGATGTCCCCATGTCTGTCTGATAAAAAATGGCTTTGGCTATGTTTTTCCCCTAATGTGGAGTTTGTGAACAGGAGTGAATGCATGCTAATGCTTTTGGTTAGAAGCTGAATTGATTATAAACAGAAGCATTTTTTAAACAAAAGTATTACTGTAAATATTCAGCCTTTTTGTTAAGAAAAGAAACTGTCTTGCAAACTGAGGTGTTTCTCATTACAAATTATATTTTATAATTATGTTGTGCTTTTTAAACTATTTGTTTATTTCTAATTTTATGTATTTGGTACAGGGTCTCACTACACAGCTCAGACTTGTAGTGATCCTTCTGTTTTCCTCCTCCCTAATGCTGGGATTACAAGTGTGCACTACTGTCTGCAGTCTCACTGGCCCATGTAGCATGCCTGGATTCAGAGTCAGTGTCGCATGTGGTACCGGGAATTAAATCCCAGTCCCTGCTCTTGTCTACGCAAGCACTTAGTGGGCTGTCTTTTTTATTTTAACTTTTAATTGTCCTCTTAATGCTGAAACATAAATTTTATGAGATACTATAAATGTAAATGTTCCATGTCATCATTTTTTAAAATCTGATTTATGTGATACTGGGCATAGAAATTAGTACGTATATTACAGAAGTTACAGCACTGTGTTACACTTTGAATCCCCCAAGCTTCTTTTCAACAGGATGCTGAGAATAATATATTCAAACAATATTCCATTTCATATATATTTTGGGCCTTCTAGACCTTCTAAAATTTATATTCACATGATAAACTTTATTGAAAAGTTTTTGATTTTCCACAAATAATTGTATGCATATACTAAATATAGTTCTTATATTTTTGAGTTTGAAATTCATGAACTCCTTTTCTGCGTCATCTGAATTAATATCAACAAGCCCTGATTTAAAAAAAAAAAAAAAACCTGATATATCATGTTCTCAATTTGAAGAGAATCCTATGGCTCGTTGTCATGATTGTATCCCTTTAAAAAAGCATCGAGATCATTCAGTCCAACAAAAGTAGAGAATAGCCAGTGTAGCTGCTCTCCATTTTCTCCAGTGTAAGCACATAGTTAATGATTTAATGTGGAAAAGCTCCCCAACTATGTCCTATCTCTAGGTAAAACACAAAATTGAAGTTTAGAATTTTATACATGAAAGTACAACTCTATTATAGGGAAGCTTTTCATCTTTGTATATGGCCTGCCATGCTGGATTTTATTTAACAGCTGAATTTCATAGACAAGGACTAGACATTTCTTCAAAGAACTTGAGCTAATACTGTAATCCATTTTCTTCTGAAATTACAGTTGTTAAATTAGACACAATACAGTATGACTGTCACTTTGCCTTTCCATCAATTAAGGAGTTGTAAAAATTCCTTCAGGTTGCGGTTCTTTGAAATTATTATATTTATCTTGAACTGGCCCTTCAATTTGTCCTGTTAAATATTTTGCAGGTTAGAGCAACACATTAATCCCAAGCAGGTATGGAAAGGGTTTCTTGATGTGTAAGGTGTTCTATTTTAAAGCCCTTCTAACAATTTTAGCTGTCTACTGCTGTGAAAATCCATGTAAGTAGGAAGTAAATTCATTTCTTTCTAAAGGGAAGAAAATCTAAGTCACAACTATAAAGCAAATGTCATCATGACAAGTGACAAATGGTGACTTTCCTGACATTGTCCCTTGCTCATTGTTTCAGTGCTGATCCTCCTTATCGTCACCATGAGAAGACGGAAAAAAGAGCCTCTCATCTTTGATGAAGAAAGAGATATCAGAGAAAATATTGTTAGATATGATGATGAAGGTGGGGGAGAGGAAGACACCGAGGCATTTGACATGGCCGCGCTGAGAAACCTCAATGTCATAAGAGATACGAAGACCCGGAGGGATGTGACACCAGAGATTCAGTTTTTGAGCCGACCGACTTTTAAAAGCATCCCAGATAATGTCATTTTTCGGGAATTTATATGGGAAAGGCTGAAAGAAGCTGATGTTGATCCGGGTGCTCCCCCGTATGACTCTTTGCAGACCTATGCCTTTGAAGGAAATGGCTCTGTTGCAGAGTCACTCAGCTCTTTGGATTCCATCAGCTCAAACTCTGACCAGAATTATGACTACCTAAGTGACTGGGGCCCTCGTTTTAAACGACTCGCAGATATGTATGGAACTGGCCAAGAGAGTTTGTACTCATAGCCCAAGAACCTTAATTTGAAATGTACTGAAGAAAAAGTAACATCAAAGAACACTACACATGGAAAGAAAGAACTCCATGAGTTGGAGGAAAGTGGTTGTAAATATGTCTCCATTTTAACTGTTTAGGTTTCTGCCTTGGTGAAGCATATCTTCATTAGACTTATCCAAAGGACTGCCATGACTACAGTCTCTGAGCATTTGAAGGTTTTTTTAATAAAAATAAATGCTCAGTAGTTTGTGAATAGATAGCAACTCTAACATACCTGCAAAAGCACCTAATTTCCATTAGTAAATAATACACTGTGTTATCAGTATACTACTGAGGTTCTGGATATACCTGCATGGTACTGTGAATGAGAAGAGTAGAACACTCTCAGTAAGAGGAATACACCATGAAAAAGTTCTGAAACTTCTAGCATTTCAAATTTACTTGGCACCAATTTGCTTTATGGTGATGCATTTAGCTTGCTACTATGATAGAATTCAACAGAATTTTCTTACTGGTGGTTAGAAAAAATATTTTATTTAGCAATATATAAATTCCCAGAATACCTTTCTCACATGAAAACCCTGCAATAAAAGCCAGTAGAACTTCGTGTGAAGCAAAAAAGCCATTGTTTCAACCGCTAAATAACGAAATATTCCAGAAAAAAAAGGTAAAAGATTCTTCAAGTTTGTATAGCTTTGAGATGCTTGTGGAGGTATAATTTTATAAAAAAAAAAAAAGTTGCTGTCTATTCATTAAGTTTTATTATCTCTTCTGATTTGTACAGGAGAATATCTCTTCTTTTTTATTTGACACATGATATTATATTTATTTCAGAGCTCCATTTTTCCACTAAATTCAGGTCCATCTTACTGCCTCGTTGCATATGTTACCTCTGAACCTGCTGGATTTTCCCAACCTGAGCTATAGGAAGGTGATGAAGCATGGAAATCGAGAAAGAATAGGACAGAAATTGAGCCTTGTCACAGTCCACATCTCAAAAAGGAGAATAGCTATAAGGACATAAAAATATTTTTTTTTCCTAGCCATTAGCATGTACCAACCATTTGAGTACATACTTGTGCTTTTAGGAAGATGTCAGTGAGAACTGGAACTTTCTTTGATGCTAGATTTATTTTCCAGAGTCATGAGTTCTTCACATTCCAAAGATGTTTAAGAATTATTTTCTCAAACTTTTTGGCTGGAAGCATATTAGTAAAAGGCTGAATTTTTAAAAATATTGTAGCCTAAGTTTCAAACCCATTTTTAAATTCTAACACAAATGTTTCCCTGAAACATTGTGTAATTTCTCTTGTGGTTTGGATGTGACAAAGGAAAATTGCAAGTAATCTCTTGTGCTTAAATTTGAGACCAATATCTTAGTGCAAAACATTTTTTAAAAAGACAAAAATCATTTCTTTTTCCTGGGTTAATATTGATTTGATGTGCTTATAGTCAAGTAAGAATGGATTTATTTTCTCCTATATTCTGCTTTTAGAAATGAACAATTCTTTGCTGGGTTCCTCACAATCTATGGATAATGAACACTGTGTAGGAAATTGTATTCTGTATGTTCTTTTCTACAAGGAAGACTGTGGAATGAGAATATTAGTATGTTGATTACATAAAGAGAAGCTATGTAGGATTATGTGAACTTGCAGTTCATTTTTAGAAGTGCAGTATGTGAAAGTGGCCTTCAGTTTCATAAAAATAAATAATTCAATAATTTTGAATATCTGCAAACTACATAATTTGAATAAAGATTTTTAGATGTTTCATGACCAGCTAGATATGCTTCTTGCTATATGAATATGCATATATAGAAAGAATTTTGTTATAACAGCATAAAAATACTATTTATATCATTTAGTTCCATGTACAAGTTTTCCATATAAAAAAATAACCCTATATGTTCAAATACGTACAGAGGTTTTAAATGAACAAGGTCCTGAGGAAACAGTTTTGTCACAATTTCCTTATTGTGTGAAGATAAAAAAATCTTTGGATTATGGTTGCAAGAGTGCTGATTGTTTTACACATTGTTAAATAAAGGTTTGGATATATTGCAGAAAAGGCATGTCATATCACACTCCATGTTCTCTGTTCTGTTTAAATCTTTGTTTATTATCCTTTGAAAATTTGCTTTCATATTTTTCCAGTAATAACTGAGAAGAGGAAGATTGTAGTTTGAAATTTTAGTATATATTCAATTGCTATTTATATGTAAAATATTACGCTGTAGTGTTGCATTTGGTTCAATAGCTTTTAAAACTTATGTGAAATAGCTGAGAATCCATAGTACAATAGCATTTATACAAAGTCCTTTAGAATTAATGATAACAATGATGAATTTTTTATAATTTTATCTGTTGTTTTTTTTCACTATTTAATGTGAAATACTTGATGTAGGGCTGGCCAAATAGATCAGCTGATTAAAGCACTTGCAAGCAGGCACAGAGGCCAGGGGTTTGATCACTGGCCGGCAGTGCTGGCCCTGCCCCTGGTTCGTGCTTTGATGGTAATTGATACTGGGCATGGTCACGCATGCCTGTAATCCCAGATCTTGGGAAGCTGTGAACAAGTAAATCAGTACCAGTCTGATCTAGTAGTGAGACCTTGAACCCTATTGACCCTGCCCTAAAAAATTTTAAAAAAAAAGAATATTTGATGTAATGTGTCAGAGTCAGGCTTCCATTGTTTAAAAACAAGACAGGATTAGTTGATTGATAAAATCAATCTTAAGTGTATTGTTTTTCCGAATAATCATTCCATACCTAATATTTAGATATTCAAAATCCACATTTTCCTAGAATCAGTCAGAAATAGCACTCACGATTGATTTATGTACATCTCTTTCCATGACCAGTTAACTCCTTTGAATAGATTGACTTGAGGCATGGTGCAAATGTTCAGACTTTCATTGATAACCAGCACCCGCTGCCCAGTTTCTCTGTATAACCACTTTCTTATACTTTGAAAAGCTCTAGTGCTTGTTATTTTCTGAGGTAGTCCCATGATCATATGTACAATATAATTGAACAGAAGATAAAACAATGATCTGAGAGGAATTCATGCTATATGTTATTGAAAACATGAATACACAAGGAAATTGGTTTCCTCATTGAAAAATGTTCGAAATTACTCTTTGAAAAAGGGAGGGACTGGCTGCATTTGGAGGAGATATAGTTTAATAATTTCAAGTTGAAACAATAGTTCAGGATATCAATAAATTTAAACATTTCCCATTTAATCTACATAGAGATATGAAGGTATATTCATGCTGCACAAAATAAGGTCCACTTTAAACAATTTCTTTTTTCTCTTTTAGGTATTTAGTACAGAGTCTACAGGGTCTCATTATACAGCTTGGACTCACAGTGATTCTTCTGTTTTCAGCCTCCCAAGTGTTGGGACAACAGGTGTGTGCTACCACACCCAGTCTCAATCACCCTCTCAGCATACCTGGGGTTGGGGTGAGGGGCTACCATCCCGCACTAGGGATCGAACTCCGGCCCCTGTGTCTGCCTGAGCAGGTGCTTTAGTCCACTGAGCTATCTTGCTGGCCCTCTACTTTTTAAAAATCCTATTTGCATTTCATTTCTCATTTGTTTAATTGTTAATTTTTCCTAATTGTAAACCAGTATAAAATATGGAAAACAAATATTACTAAGGGAAGTGTACTATCATATATCAAGTCATAGTTATCTTAATTCACACAGATCAGCCTCTCTTATAAAGCAATATTTCAAGACTCAAACCAAGAGAGAAATTTGAAGGAAACACTACCCAGATGGAGGTGAGGTGGTGTATAGCTTTTCTGCAAGCAGTTACTACATGGACCTGGTACAGTACTTTCTTTTTTTTGCCATGAAGTTCCACTGAGGCTGTCTGCAGTTAGTGTTTGATGACACCATATAAACAGAATGTAAGAGTGTTTAGAAGATGAGAGCTGCCTTTTACTCTGTCCTCTGAGAGGGCTTTAAATTATTTTAACTTCATGCACAATTACATTTACTGCACTGGGTGATGGGCAGATATAGGCAATTTTTCTCTAGCAAGTGGAATAGTCGCACAAGATACGAGTAATTTTTGTGATATGACTCAGACCTACATACTTAAAAATGCAAATCCTAATAAAGTGTCAACATTTACATTCAAATATAAAATCTAAAAGAACTTAGACTATTAGATACATTGCAAAGGACAAAACAATTTAGTTTCAATAATTTAAAGTGGTTAAGCACCAGCTATAAATATTAATCTTTACATTTTCAATTTTAACTTGACATCTATTGACTTACAAATTGTTCTGGTTACCAGAATTTTTTTTTTTTTTTTTTTTTTTTTTTTTTTTTTTTTTTTTTTTTTTTTTTTTTTTTTTTTTTTTTTTTTTTTTTTTTTTTTTGTGGGACTGGGGTTCAAACTCACCACCTTGCACTTGCCAGCAGGCACTTGTGCCTCGGAGCCATCTCCCCAGCTCCCATTTCAGGGTTTATTTACAGTTAATCTAATTATAGTTGATTAAAATTTCAATTTATTTCTTTCACCATTTTTTCATAGAGATGGCTGGAGGCAGGTGAGAACACATATGGTAATAGACGCACCAATTTATTTTCTGCTAGTCTGTGTTCTTTTTAATCTTATCTATGCAGTTACTTTTGATCACCAATGATATATAATATGTGACATATGAAAGTTTGTGAAATTTTGGCAAGGAAAGCTTGTATAGTGTATTAGCTATATAGATAGAATAAATACTAAAATGGACTAATAGCATTTACATTTTGAATATAATTCAATTTTGTTTTTCTCAATGTTAAATCACCTCTGGACAAAATGGAACATATATGGGGCTGTAGTTGGGCAAACACTACATTGTACAATTCCATACAGACTTTTTAAGTAAAAGAGGATCTTAAATATACATGATTTTCTGATACTCTTTCATTGCAATGATAAATGTTACCACCGCCAGTTTACTAGAAAAAAAAATATGCTGTGTGTGTGTACATGTGTGTGTGTGTGTGTGTGTGCATGTGTGTGCCTGTGAATTTGGGAGACAGTGTAAAATATGTCTTAAGCAACTTTAATCAAATCAGTCTAACTTCACCTAACACCAGTATTTAATTACCATTTTCCTAGAAAATCTGGTACTGACTAGAGGAAGAATTATTTTTTAATCAATCTAATCTATAGAGGAGAAGGGTTTGGTGGCTAACTGAAAGAGATTTACTGATTTATGTAATTGTCATTTTGTGTGTGTGTATGTGTGTGTGTGTGTGTGTGTGTGTGTGAATGTGAACTCATTAACATGGACAGTTGCTTGTGAATTACCATGGAATGTCAACTTCTCAGTATCAGTGCTGTGTACTAAAAATTACCCTGGTCTGTGGTTACAAAATCTAGGTCAGAAGCTCAGTGCAAGCTTGTTTGTGCTGAGCCTTATATGTCATGCTAATTTGCTAAACTGCTATATATCCGTGATGAAAATTTGAGTTAATGAGTATTTTGTCTTTTTCTGAGGCTTGTGAGATGATTAAGTGAAAGTACTGTATTCTATAATCTGTAAAACACAGTGAAAATGTACGGATTTGTTATGAAACATTTTGAAAATTTTGTTACAAGGATAATTATATTTATTATGATATGGTGAGCACCGGTAATTTCTTTTGGAAGAAACAGTCACTAAGGAAGGATCCATACACTTCAGAATCTTAAGAAAAATTTTTAAAAGGAGACAATTTGCATAATTATTCGAAGCCTGACTTCTAAAACTTTAACTCTTTAACATTTAGGGACTCGCAAAATAACTAATTCCATTATGTAAAAGAATCAAAGAAATCAACAATGATGAGAGATTAGAAATAAAGAAAATTCTTTCCTTGTTCCTCATTTATTTGTCACTCATGGAGATGATTTAGTGGAAGCAAAAGAGCTATAGATGATGTGAGGCTTACCACAGTAATTGAAAAGCACTCACGTAACATTATTAGCAGATAATAATGAGTTCAGAGACCGGGGAGATAGCTCAGTGGAATAAGTGCGCCTGGCAAGTGCACGGTCCTGAGTTCAATCCCTAGTACCACACACACACACAATAATAATAATAATAATAATAATAATAATAATAATAATAATAATAATAAGCCCTGGGGCCTGGCGGGATGGCTCAGAGGTCTAAAGCGCCTGCTTGGGAAAGCTTGGGTGGCTTCAGGGACCGTGGTTCCATCCCCGGCACCACATGCTGTGCCAGCCCTGCCCTCAGGGCGGGCTGAGCCGGCCATAAAAATGAGTGAATAAACAAATAAAGGTTCTGAAACAAGAAGAAAATAAAACTAAAAAAAAAAAATTAAAAAATAATAATAATAATAATAAGCCCAATAAGTAGCTTTACAGATGATGAGAATAGAAGAAAAACACATGAGGATGTGTGTAATTCAATAATTTTAGCAATTATGCTGGTATATGTAATGACTATATGTAATAAACTTCAGAGAATTAAAGCATAGTAATTATGATTCAACATCAAAAACACGCTGAGTGCAATATGCTCTTGTTTTGATTCCTGTATCTTACAGTGAGTTATCTTAGCCTTTTATTAATGAAGCAACTCTCAAAAGCTATAAGTGAAGATATATTGAATGTTAGTAATTCTCCAGGCATTAAATGACTGTCAATAAAACTTCTCAACCATGAGTTATCTGGATGTTAGATGTGCAAACAAAAAATTATTCACAAATTGATATTTATACAAAGAAAAAGTTGGAGTGTAGAATATGTTCACTTAAGTCCATTGATTGTTACACTATAATTTCATTAATTAATGTAATTATGCTCAAAGTTTATATTTTTATAAGCAGAAAATATATGATACATCATTCTTCATACTACATTTTTGTGAGTATATATGCTATTTTTTTCTATTTCAACACCAAGATTTTGTTACACATTGTACATGATCAGTCAGTATAAAGTTAATCACCTTTTAAAAATAATACATATAAGTACATGGCAATATCTGCATATATATATATATATATATATATATATATATATATATATATATTACACACATACATACATACAGCTAACCACTGGTTTTATATGTGTATATGGAGGAAAATGTGTACATGCACAGTTGTAAGCTAAATGTTGCATTGAACCAAATTACTTCATGGTTTGTTTATAGCTTTAAGATTATTATAGCTATTGAGATCCAACTTCTACAGTTAAAGTGAGTGAATATGACACAAAAAAGGATGTTTGCAGAGCAGTTAGTTACAGATTTCACAATTTCTCAAACTGAAGAAAATTTAAAACTTCATGTACTTAAAATATACAACATAAATTTCATTGAAATTCTTAATTCAAGCTTCACCATATTACATTAGAAAAACACTGAAGTGTTTTTTTTTCTTTATTGAGTCAATTGAATAAATAAATATGAAATGATTTCTTAAAATGGTACTATGAATGGTCACTAATTTGATTCTGAATATCCAGTTTCAATGAGCAAGAGAAATAAAATATGTCTAAAACGGGGGTAAGAATCCAATCAGATTCTTTTCAAATTATGTATTGTCAGTTATCAAGTATTTGAGATTTTTAAGGCAGATACAAGAAATAAAATTTCAAAACTATAGAATTATAGAGATGCACATAAAATATACAATTAACAAAAATCAAATGTAGGAAAATAGCAGTTATGATGTGATAGTATTTATTGTCATGTTCTGTTGTTGTATGGTGTTCTGTAGTTTATAAAAATAAGAAAGACTAACACATATTAAGGAATTATAGAAAAACATTTTCCCAAGTTCTGGTGAACAAAAATATCTCAGATATACAATGACAACTTCTACTGTCACCATCTTTAGATGTAGTAGTGATGTCTAATTGGTTTCCACCTTATATCTCTTGATAACATGCCACATGAAATGAGTATCATTGTAATGAAAGTTTGATATGCTATTCTGAGTAACTGATATTTATATAAATTATTGTAGTAAAATTTGCCATCATTTGTCATTTTAAGTTCCAGGAAGTCCTAGTATATGTACTACTAGTTCTCTTATGAATCTTTAAAATGCTTCACTTAGTTATCATTTTGACCAAAATGCACATACTTTCTAAGGAGAAAGTCAAAACCCAGAATACTGAAATTTATCCAAGGAAATATGTAAGCAATAAGAGGGGAAAAAAATAAAAAAGACATTTTGCTGATGATCTTTTCTATTATAAAAGTTCAATAAATGATATTTTGATTTGTGTAAATAATAATAATTTGGACCTCATTACAAATATGCACTCTCATAGCTCAGCAGATTACAGTGCCTGTAAGAAGATGCAGAGGCTGGAAGTTCATTCTCTGGGCCTGCCATGCTGGCCCTGCCTACCCCAGGACATGCTGAGATGGCAGTTAAGACTGGGCGTGGCGGCACGTGACTGTAATTCCAAGTCTTGGGAGGCTGTAAATAGGTGGATCCTTACCAGTCTTATGTAGTAAACACCCTATAGGCCCTGCCCCCCCCCCAAAAAAAAAGAAAAGAAAAAGAAAAATTTGCACTCTCTAATTCTCTAGTTAGGCTTTAGCTTCCATACGAAGTGTACTACAATTTTTCATTTATTCTTCTTTTAAAAATTCTGAGTGGGAAAATAACATTAAGTCTGTATTTAAGACTGCTGAGGAAGTAGAAATAGTTGTACTGTTAATAAGCTGCCATTTTATTATTTACTACAAATTTGAGGTGCTATGTTATCCTAAGAATGAACAGTGTCACACTATATTGGTGGTATGTTCTGAGGATTTTTGAAAGTTTGTATCATTCAGCCAAATTCTTCACTCAAACAATGGTATAAAGAAAGGATTCACTCTTACCAAAGAAAAATCATTTAAAAAATAAGAGTAAAAGAAAAAAAGATAAAGATGAACCTAAGTTATCAATAAGTGGGGTCATTACAACATGAAGACTTTTGTAAGCCAAGACCCATGTAGATGCACAAGCCATTTAAAGACAGATATAGTTCTTCTGGAAAAATACTCAGGAGAGAAATGGCTGGCTTGAATGGGACCTCCAATCCTAACTTTTTAAGGAATCTTCACACTGATTTCCATAGTGGTTCCATATAAGGCTGCACTCCCTTCAACAGTGGAAAAGCACTTCTTTTTCCCCGTAGCCCCTCCAGCATTTGCTATAGGCTGACTTCTTAATGTTAGCCATTCTTTCTGGAGTGATATGGAATCTCAGTATTGTTTTAATTTGCATTTCTTAAGTGACCAATCATGACAATCTTTTCATATATTTACTTGTCATTTGTATTTCTTCTGAAAAGTATGTATTCATCTCAGGTGCCAATTTTTAGGTTGAATCTTTTGATTTATGGGCCCTGATTTTTAAAAATTCTTTACATATTCTAAATTGCAATATACGTGCACCCATGTTTATAGCAGCACAATTTGTCATAGCTAAATCCTAGAGACAACTGAAGAATGGATAACAAAAATGTGATATTTTGACCCAATGGAGTGTTATTCATCTATAAAAAAGGATAAATTTGAGTCATTTGTTGATAAATGGATGCAACTGGAGAACATATTCTTAAATGAAATAAATCAGACCCGCATGTGCAAACATCATATTGTCTCCTTAGAGTGAGAATTTAAAAAAGGGAAATAGAATCTTAAAGAGTTCAATACATACTGAGAAATGGAATGAAGTTATTCAAAAGCAAGAAGTTATTGAATTGAGAAGGACAGAAAAGGGAGTGGGGGAAAGAGACTTTTCTACGTATGTAAGCAGGATAGTTTGGACAACTACTGCAACATTTCTGCTGGCCTATGTAAAGAAGTAGTGAATGTTTTAATTTGTTTTGTCCTTTTGCAATTGTTTGTAGATTTCTTTATTATGAATATTTCTTTTCCTTTTCTTCTTCAACTTTACATGAATATCTGGTAATACCAATGACTAGTTAGAAGGGAACACTATGCATTACAACAAAGACTGTGAAATTTTTTTTGACAGGTATTCCAAGTATATTTTTAGGGTTGGTGAGATGGCTCAGCAGATTAAAGCGTTTGCTTAGGCAAGCTTAGGCAAGCGCACGGACCGCTGTTTGATCCCCAACACCACAGGCTGTGCCAGCCCCACCTCCAGGGCAGGCTGAGCCCACTATTAAAAAAAAAAAAAATTCCAAGTATATTTTTATTGTAACACATTGCTATCCTCAATATCAAAAACATTTTGAAGGTTCCTAGGACCATTATCTAATTCATCCTGTGTATATATGTGCATGGCTTTGCCTCTGCCATGCTTCCTATCTTTTATGCGTGCAGTCACTTCATTGTTTAACCCTTAAGTCCTTGAACTAAACTAAACTAAACTAAACTAAAATAAACTAAAATAAAATAAAATAAAATAAAATAAAATAAAATAAAATAAAATAAAATAAAATAAAAATGGAGAGGCATAACACAGCTGAATGCAAATCAAAGACTTGAAATTCATATTACTTTGTTAACTAAAATTCTGCATCACTTTTATTTTTTCAATTTTCTAATTTGTACTCTCGTTAAAATTAATAGAATAAACACAAATCCATCTTTATTTCCTATAGATTATTTTCAGACAAATATAAATAATCAAATATCAATAAACACAAAAGACAAACCATCATGGAAACAACTGGCAGAAATCCATAAAACTTCAAATAGTGTATCAGAAATATAAAAACGCTATATATAAATTTTTTAAAGGGGTAGAAGATAGATTTATACATGAGAAATATAAAACAAATTATTCACAATGTGGCATAATGACCAAAAAACCAATTGGCATATTTAGAAATAAAATAATTGATTTAGGAAGGTAAACATGCAATGAACAGAAGATAGATAGATAGATAGATAGATAGATAGATAGATAGATAGATAGATATTAGACATGGTAGAAGTGACTTTTTAGGCTTAGAGATAGATTGGATGAAGTTAGCTAACCCATCATGTAAATATATTAAAGAAGGCATATTCTATAAGAAAATAAATATAAGGATAAAATGTGACAGACCTCTTTACACCACCGTATTTCAATGTCTAATTTTTTTTTTTTGTGCTAAAACTTTGCCTGGATTTTTTTTAATATTGTTACCCCTCCAGCAAACTGTACCTTTTTATGTAGCACACAATTTGATGTATTAAGTTTAGTGATCAATTTCGCAAATACTGTGAAGAATATATGTGGCTGTATTTCTAACAATAATAATTGTACACTTTTTCCAAACTTGTGGCACATATCTGAAAAAAGAACAGAAAAGCCAAGAGACTTGAATTGGTGCAAGATAATTAAATATTAGCTCTTGCATTTCGTGTTTTTTTTTCCTAGTTTGTTTTATTTCTTCTTTGGATATTGAATGTCAAAATGAAGCACTATTTTTTTTTATCCAAGAATGTTTCATTTAGATTGGATCAATACTGTAAAGATAGCATGTGACATAAATTATGATGGTGATACATTTTTATCTGTCAAATATATATAAGTACTATGCTTACACTAATTCAGCAGCAGTCAGAATCATGAAAGAATTCTGTGACTGACATTCTAGAAAGAAGTTTGTGAACTGAAATACCACTGTTCTCTTCCTGTAGCCTGAGGACCATAAAATAATTTCAGTAGGTTGCCCTATAGCTGCACATTATAGTGAGCTAACGATAGGCGCAAATCTTCAATTCTTGAGTTATACATCAATGATCAGTTTGTACCTATACCATTTATGGGTGACCTTTGATAACTTTTTTTGTATTTCATAAAGATAGGTAGTATATGCCTTTCCTATTTATATTGTAGTAGTAAGGGGAAGTTCTCTTGGCTCTAGTTCAAGACTCAGATAATTTTTTATTTGTTTGTTTGTTTGTTTTGGTTTGGTTTGCCTTTTGATTCTGAAAACTAGGGTCATCAGTGAGTATAGTATCACTACGATTGACTCTATAAATATTTTGACATGATCAGAGAGTTGTGAAACACATGCAAATTTTATTTTAAGTCATTTATTTCTCTTGTTAGACATTCCAACTTACTTTCCTACTTTGTGCTTAATCCCATGAGCCTTTGAGAGAAACTTAAAGCATCTCAATTATCTATGTCTTGGGATATTCATAGTCTATGTTCCTTGGTCTAAAAATTTAGATTAATAAACAGCCTTTAAAATAAATGTAATTGGTTAAAGTGTGCATTTTTAAAATTCTTTTAAAAATTTATTTTATTTACTTTGATTCATGTATTTGGCATAGCGTCTCACTACACAGCTCAGACTCATAGTGATTCACCTGTTTTCAGCCTCCCCAGAGCTTGGATTGCAGGCATGTACCAGCATGCTGACTCAAATGTGTACCCTTTTAAAATGAGAGTATATATTATTCTTAAAGTTATACATAATTACTTTTATTATATATAACTAAATCATTCAAAAGTCTTAAATCATGTAAAGACTATGTAACTGAAAATGTAAGGAACTTATTTTTATGAAGTATATTACTGCAAATATGATCTGAGGACACACATTATCAGCATTTCGTCCATGATGATATTTTGATGAATCAGTGACTGTTCAAGAAACAGACATTAGCTGATTAGCAACTTCATGAAGCAGGCAATGTTCAATTCCCTATAGAATTATTATGATCATTTGGAATTTAAGGCTTATTTTGTGATATTACTGTTTTGCCTTGTAAATATGTCTGAATTGTCCTTCATGTGGTGAGTAAGCATGAATAATTACTCTGTTTTGCCTCCTGATTAATGTGCCCTCAGAGAAGAAAAATGTCCTGAGAAAAGGTGACTTTATTTTTTTAAGCTCAAACCCATTTAAGAAAATGTATAAGTGAGCCTGTGGCCCCAATTTTTAATTTGTTTAAAGGTTTATTTTAGCTGTCAAAATGTATAGGATACAATTCATCAGATATTTAAAGAGTTCTGAGTATCAAGATATCCTATAATCGTGCTAACTAACCTGATGTCATTGCATTTTTTACATAAGTATGAAACCACCATATTGCACCCCTTAAAAAGTGACATGAAAATATGTAAGCCTTTGTTAAGTTTTAAATACCAGTTCACCTTAATACTAACTGATTTGCTTGCAAAACAAATATATCAAAGATAATCTGATATATAAGGAGTGAGGAAGTGAAATGTGATAGGACAATTTAAAGTAGTGGGCATTTTTCTTGATCAGTTTGGCCTTATTTTTTATTCTATTTTACTTTTTATTTGTTTTATATTAAATGAAAGTGTATTATGTTCATAACTTTCATACAATAGATGACATAGGGGCAGTAAAGATTGTTGTGCATGTCACATATACACAGATCAAAAAGTCTCATTGAATTTAAAAAGCAAAATGAAATATTAAGAGCAGTGTTCTGAAATCTACCCATAACATTTAAGAATTTAACAAATAAGTGTGAAGTTTCAGAGCACAGCAGTATTGAAAACAAAAGAATGATAAATACAAGAGCACATATTTTCATGTTGAAAACAGTAAAAGATACATAACCAAAATCCAAACAGAAAGAGTTATTATGTAAAAAAGAAAAAAAATCAAAATTAAGGAGCAGATCGGGGTGGTGGTGGCAAATTAAAGTACCTGCTTAGTCAGAGCACAGTGGCCCAGCTTTGATCCCTGACCTGCTGGGCTGGACCTGCCGCTGAGACAGAGATTGAGACTAAGTGTGGTGGAGTGCATTGTACTTCCAGCACCTGGGAGGCTGAAAATAGCAAGATTACTAGGCATCTGATCTTTCTAGTGAGACCCTATAAATTCTGTACTAAATATAGACACGTGCTTATTCTACTGAGCTATCTCCTCAGCCTAAACACAGAAAAGAAAAACCTCAGCTAGGGAGTTAGCTCAGCAGCAGGAGTGCCTGCATGGAGCACTCAATGTGCAGAGTCTGATCCTCAGTACCAAAGAAAAATGAAAACCTTAGGGGCTAGGGAGAAAACAAACAAACAAACAAAAACAAGGTTCCAAAAAAAAATGGAAGTAGATCAGAGGCCAAATGAAGATCTATCAATACAAAAGTGGTATTTACCAATAAAATTTCTTAGTTTTCTTATATGCTTCTGTAGAATTAGAAGAGAATTTATTATTTAACAATGAGAACGTCATTGTTTTTTCTTTAATGAGCCTGAGGCTGGCTGGCATGACAAAAGAAGTACTCATTCAAAAATCAATATTTTCTATTGAATACACAACTTAAAAACGTATCTCCCAGTAACAGGCAAGACATAGTTTTTAAAATAAGAATTGCCACAAATATCCTATGGATTATTTATGTGAAAAAATGGAAAACTTTATCTTTGTCTCTCATTCTTATTTTTTCAAGATGCTAATAAAATTTATTTTTTATTTTATTATTATTATTATTTTTTAGAACCTTTATTTGTTTATTCACTCATTTTCATGGCCGGCTCAGCCCGTCCTGAGGGCAGGGCTGGCGCAGCATGTGGTGCCACGGATCTAACCGTGGTCCCTGAAGCCGCCCAAGCTTTCCCAAGCATGCGCTTTAGACCACTGAGCCATCTCGCCGGGCCCACTAATAAAATTTATTTAACATAAAAAAGAAAAAGGAAAGAACTCATTTCAGTTGTAAATTCTGATTAAATATTTTTTAATTTTAATTTTTCAATTTTTTTCAAGGTGTCATATTACTTTAATTTTCTTGCTACTTCAAATGAGTTTCTCCTGCCCTTATAATACCAATTTTTTTCAAGATATATTGGTACTTTAACATGTGTTTGAGTTTCCTGGTTAATTCGTTTGAAAATAAGTCGGGGACAAAGGATAATTTTTTGTGACACACACTAGCAATGTAAAAAAAAATTCCCTATTGATTTAAATGTTTCTGATGCATTAAATTATGCTTGCAAGGAGTTAGTGTCTAAAATATTGTAGCATTAACTGTATCCTGAAAGGTTATGTAGTTAGAGACAGGGCATGGACATGAGCAAGCATTTTCCATGAGTCTATGTGGCTGCTCTCCTAAAGCATATAAAGATTTTTATGCAATACATTAATTATTGTTTCTATTTCTTGAATACATTCAAATTGTTAATGTGAAGTTGAGCAAATTTAGGGTGAAGGTAGACTGCTGAAAACTACTGTTCAATTTAGTGATATTTCATGTCACAATCTGTCTTCCTCTTCAGTTTGTCCATTTACTCATTCATGACAGAAGTTCTCATAAAGCATCAATCAAGGGAAGGTGCTAATCATACAAAAGTGAGTTCTGTCGACTTTTTAAATTCACACCTGACTATGGTTTAGCTATAGAAAGTGCTGCACAATTCTTGTGTTCATGGAAATGCTTCATGGGATTGTTATTGGACCATGTTATTCCTGTGCTCATTAAAGAAAGAATCCATTGCTAAATCTATAGCTATGAGTTCCTGGCATGTGTCACTGTACCTAAACTAGAAGGATTTATGCCTGTCTCTGCCTTCTACCTTGGTTGTGTCCTGGCCACCATGGATTAAGGATGTTTTTCTCCACCACGTCATTCTGCTGTGCAGCCTATTGACTATGGACTAATACTGTGAGGCAAACTAGAACCCTCCTGATGGAGGGTGTTGGGCATGTCATCTGAGTAGAGGAAATGTGACGGAGACAAATTTTGGTCCCAAGAGTGGGATCATTCTGTCTTGATGCTTGATTATGTGCTTCAAAATCCTTTGTAATATTTCTGAGGATTAGTTTGGAAAGGCTTGTATATGTTGGCTAGACAAGCTTTAAAATGCTGTAAGGCCGGGCGTGGTGGCTCACGCCTGTAATCCCAGCACTTGGGAGGCTGAGGCAGGAGGATTGCTGCGAGTTCGAGACCAGCCTGGGCTACAAAAGTGAGCTCAAAGCCAGCCTGAACTGCACAGTGAGACCCTGTCTCAAAAAGCCAAAAAAAAAAAAAAAATGCTGTAAGTTGATACTGCTGAGAGAGTTTAGCTAGACTTCAGAAGAAAAGCATGCTGATAGAAGGACAAACAGTAAAGACCAAACTTCAGACATTACATCATTACATATAATGCCATAAATTCTATTGGTAACTGGAGTAGAGTCGTGTGTCTGACCACTCCCCAAAAAATTAGCTATGTTTTGCCCAATTTCTAAGACTCAAGGAAAATTAGATTTTAGGTGGTAGAATAATTAATCTTATGGTAAAAATTTCAAAGCAGCCCAGGATTCAGGCTGCGTCATAGGCACTACTCACTGGCACACACCTGCCACTCAATTTTCTTGAGCAGTGCGTCCAGATTATATAGACCATAAGAATTCTAAGTGATGATTTCTGTTTAGAAAAGCACATTCCTGAGGACATCATATTGTACATTGTATTTAATTTTTGTGGAGTGGGAAGGTTTATATGTCAGAGAGTACCCTTCATTTCATGACTAGCAGCTAACCATATAGTAATGCCCCTCTGTCACATTTTTTACCATGAAAGAAACACAAATATATTGATATGTTAACTCAAAAATATCCAGGAATCCAACTAATTAGCTCCTCCAAGTAAGAAAAAAAATTTACTTGGCAATAACTTTGAAACACTTCAGATTATCTTGTGCGAATTTGATGCCAAATAAGTCTAACTTCTATGAATTTTCAACTACCAAATAAAAATTCATAAGTTAATGCAGGTATAAATGTATAAAAATTTAAAATATGAATCAATAAAAGTATTATCCTTTAATTTTATACCAGCCAATTAATACTGAAAAGGTATTTAGCACAGGAAGCTTTGAGAGACTACTAAAAATGTATGTAATTTTTGTTGATGAACAAATTATTTATATATGTTCAAGGTTACTTTTTACAAACTAATAATGATGGAAGGAAAGTAGTATTTTATAACAGAGAAATTCAGCATGCATTACCTTAATCAGCAAATCTGATGATCATTATGATCATCAAAACCCACTATCAGCGCGTACGCAGGGCCGCGGCGCGGGAGGGAGGGAGGACACTGGCGCTCATTGCCGCGCGCGCACGGAGCTCCGTCTTCACTCTCCGCCAACGGCCTTCCTTACCACGTGCGCTCCCGCCACTGCCCCGCAGAAATGCTCCGGCTACCCGCGGTCCTCCGCCAGGCCAGGCCAGTGTCCCGGGAGCTGGCCCCGCAGCTCACTCGGGCTTATGCCAAAGATGTGAAATTTGGAGCGGACGCCCGCGCTCTCATGCTTCAAGGAGTAGACCTCCTGGCCGATGCCGTAGCCATTACAATGGGGTCAAAGGGAAGAACGGTGATTATTGAACAGAGTTGGGGAAGTCCCAGGGAGTCTAAAGATGTGTGACTGTTGCAAAGTCAATTGACTTAAAAGATAAATACAAGAATATTGGAGCTAAACTTGTTCAAGATGTTGCCAACAATACAAACGACGAGGCCGGGGATGGCACCACTACAGCGACAGTCCTAGCATTCTCTATTGCCAAGGAAGGCTTCGAGAAGATCAGCAAAGGCGCGAACCCCGTGGAAATCAGGAGAGGTGTGATGTTGGCTATTGACGCTGTGATTGCTGAACTTAAGAAACAGTCCAAACCTGTGACAACCCCTGAAGAAATTGCTCAGGTTGCTACAATTTCTGCAAATGGAGACAAAGAAATTGGCAACATCATATCTGATGCTATGAAGAAGGCTGGCCGGAAGGGTGTTATCACAGTGAAGGATGGAAAAACCCTAAATGATGAATTGGAAATTATTGAAGGCATGAAGTTTGATCGAGGATATATTTCTCCATACTTTATTAACTCATCAAAAGGCCAGAAATGTGAATTCCAGGATGCCTATGTTCTACTGAGTGAGAAGAAAATCTGTAGCGTCCAGTCCATTGTACTGGCTCTTGAAATTGCCAATGCTCACCGAAAGCCTTTGGTCATAATTGCTGAGGATGTTGATGGAGAAGCTCTCAGTACCCTGGTTTTGAACAGGCTAAAGGTTGGCCTTCAGGTTGTTGCCGTCAAAGCTCCAGGGTTTGGTGACAACAGGAAGAACCAGCTGAAAGACATGGCTATTGCAACTGGTGGTGCAATGTTTGTAGAAGAGGGTTTGACCCTAAACCTTGAAGATGTCCAGCCTCATGACTTAGGAAAAGTTGAAGAGGTTATCGTAACTAAAGATGACGCCATGCTTTTGAAAGGCAAAGGTGACAAAGCGCACGTTGAAAAACGTATTCAAGAAATCACTGAGCAGTTAGAAATCACAACAAGTGAATATGAGAAAGAGAAACTGAACGAGCGGCTGGCGAAGCTTTCAGATGGTGTGGCCATGCTAAAGGTTGGTGGGACAAGTGATGTCGAGGTGAACGAGAAGAAAGACAGGGTCACAGATGCCCTCAATGCCACAACGGCAGCTGTGGAGGAAGGCGTCGTGCTGGGCGGTGGGTATGCCCTGCTCCGTTGCATTCCTGCCCTGGACAACTCAACTCCTGCTAATGAAGATCAAAAAATTGGCATAGAAATCATTAAGAGAACATTGAAAATCCCAGCAATGACCATTGCAAAGAACGCGGGTGTGGAAGGATCTTTGATAGTTGAGAAAATCCTGCAGAGCTCCTCTGAAGTTGGTTATGACGCTATGCTTGGAGATTTTGTGAATATGGTAGAGAAAGGGATCATCGACCCAAGGAAGGTGGTAAGAACCGCTCTGCTGGATGCCGCAGGGGTGGCCTCTCTGTCAACAATGGCAGAAGTTGTGGTCACAGAAATCCCTAAGGAGGAGAAGGACCCTGCCATGGGCGCCATGGGTGGGATGGTGGGATGGGCGGTGGGATGTTCTAGCCTAGAAAGCGCTTGGCCCTCGCCCATGAACTGTGACAGGAAGTGCCCTGCAGGGTCCTCCCAGTAACTGGAGATTCACAGGAAGGAAATGAAGAGCAGGCTGGCTGGTGCAAGGCAACCACACGCCCACCATTGCTGGTTTCAGTTACAACATATATAATGGTTTACCGCTGTCATTGTCCACACCTACAGGTAATTTATTTTGTATTTTTGAATACAAAAATATTTGTACATTCCTGAAACTGGGTGCCAGAGCCACATACAAGTGTACTGCTTTCAACTTAAATCACGGAGGCATTTCTACTACTATTCTGTTACAGTCAGGATTCTAGTGCTTGCCATCACAGAAGTCAGAAGCAGCCTTTCTGTGGAGTGGAAGAATAATGGTGTACAAAATAAAGAAGATCAATGTGACAACCTTTGTGTAATAAAAGTCGGTTTAAAGTTAAAAAAAAAAAAAACCCACTATCAAATCTTGGGTGATGAAATTCAGAGAGAATCACATGGGATCACTTTTTGTGTTGTCTCTGACTCGGGCATATAACCAGCCTCGAATAAGGAGGACATAAAATATGAGCACAACTGAAGGGTTCTCTACACTTAATAAACCTGCATTTTTGTAAAAATAAGAAGGTCAAGAAATTAAAGAAGATCTCCTGCCCGAGTGAGATCTCCTCGGGCCTGCCTGAGAACTCCTCGGGCCTGCCTGAGACCTCCTCCGGCCCACCTGAGACCTCTTCCAGGCACCTGAGACCTCCTCCAGGCCGCAACAAGCACAGCCTATCCAGCATCAGGCCTGCGGCATCTGGCCTCCTCCGGCCCGCTGCAAGTGCAGCCTATCCAGCAGCTAGGCCCTCCATGTCAGTCAGATCTTCAATCCAACACAAGCATAGCCTATCAAGCATGAAGTTCACCACATGAGTCAGACCTCCAGGCCGATGCAAGAATAGCCTATGCAACAATGTCCACCAGGAAAGTGCGACATCCTTCCCCAGATTATAAGCAGCTCAGCCAACCCCACATGCTGGACTGAACAACTAACCCATGGGCACGCAGTCCTACACCAAAGGTCACTGCTACACAGAATAGTACAGACAAGAAGCAAAATGCAATCTCAGGTACTGAGCCCACCTGTAACAGATACAGGAGACACTATGATACAAGAAAATGGGAATCATGCAGATAAAATCTCTGAATCAATACCTTCTGAGGTAGACAAGTGCAGGAACATATAGAGCAACTCAGATCAGAGATAACCTCTGAAGTAAAAAAAAAAGAAATGCATGAATTAATAGACTCTGAAGTGAAAAAAACCGCAAAACCATATAGAAGAAATCAGGGTGGAAATAACGTCTGAAGTTAAAAAAGACATCTCTAAATTCATAGCATGTAAAGTAAGGAAATAACTACAGAAAGCTAGAGAGAACAGAGCAGAAATACTCTCTAGAGAGCGAAAGAATTACTACAATGAGACTTCAGTACTACTAACGAAGACATTAATAAAAAATTAAAGAACAATAGGAAAATGATGGATTCCCTGTTTGAACAATATAGGAAAGAAATAGATAGCATGAAACAGTTTCAAAGAGACATACGAGAAAATAAAAATCCCCATCACAAGCTGGCAAAACCACATGAACCAAAGTGAAGATAGAGTCTCAGATCTTGAAAACATAGTCACAGCTAGTGAAAACGTAAGAAAGGATCTCTTAAACACAATCAGGATGCAGGAAAAAATAATTCAACATCTGCAAGATGATGCAAAAATAAACAACGTGAGATTAATAGAAACCAATGAGAAAGGAGTTGACACAAATGATATAAAAAGAATATGGGCAGAAGTAACAGCAGAAAGCTTCCCAAATTTGAGAAAACAATCAGACATTCAGTAACTGAAGCATATAGAACTCCAAATGACATCAACCTGACTAAAAACACACTCAGACATATAATAGTCAAGATCCCAGAAATCCAGCAAAAGAATAACATACTAAAACCTTCTAGACAAAAGAAACAGATCATATTTAAAGAAAAACCCGTCATAAGAATGGCCGATTTCTCTTCACAAACCATGAAGTCAAGAAGAGCATGGAACAGAGTGTTTCAAGTCCTCCATGAAAATAAATTCTAGCCCAAACTGCTATATCCAGCAAAACTCTCCTTCAAGTATGAAGGAGAAATGAAACACTTCCATGATAAGGAACAACTAAAGAATTTTGTAATGTCAAAGGCAACCCTACAAGGTATAATAAAGAAAAAAATTAAAGAGGGACCAAAAGAGAAGAAAACAAAAAATGTGGACAGAAAGAACTGACCAAATACGGAAACCCATTAAAGATAGAAGAAAAAGGGGTAAACAGTAGTAACTAAAACTCACGTCAATCGTAAGTCAATACATTTCAGTTATAACCATCAATGTAAATGAACTCAGTTGTCCAATTAAAAGATATAGACTGATAGAGTGGATAAGGAAGCAAAAATTAAACCATATGCTGTATACAAGAAACACACTTACTTCATAAAGAAACTCATAGCCTAAAAGTTAAAGGCTGGAAAACAATACTACATGCTCTAGCACCTCAGAAAAAAAGCAGGGGTAGCAATCTTGTTTGCAGACCAGCATTGGTCAAATGACATAAAGAAGTCTATTACATAGTAGTTAGGGGAAGAATTCAAGATGAAGAGATAACACTCATAAATATGTATGCACCGAACATGGGAGCACCGAGTTATATAAGACAAACCTTAATGGACCTGAAAAATTTCATATCCAATACCACAGTCTTAACAGGAGAGCTTACCACCCCTTTATCCCAAAAAGATAGGTCAAGTGGACAAAAAATTAGCAAAAATGTAAAAGACCTGAACTGGAACCTGCAACAACTGGACTTAGTGGACATACACAGAGTGTTCCACCAAAACACTTCAGAATACACATTTTTTTTCAGCTGAACATGGGACATTTTCTAAATTAGACTGCATGTTAATCCATAGGTTATGCCTAAGTGTATGCAAGAAAACAGAATTTATCCCATTATCCCATGCATACTATCTGCCCACAGTGCAATGAAATTGGAAATAAATGACAAAAGAAACCACAAGAACCCCAGAAATACGAAGAAATTAAATAGCACCCTTCTCAGCAAACAGTGGGTTATAGATGAAATTAAACAAGAACTTAAACAATATCCACAATTTAATAAAAATTAAAACGGAATTTATCACCTAAACAGACTAGAAACAGAAGAGCAAATTAAATCCAAAGCCCAAAGACGGGGGGAAATTATAAAGATTAGAGCAGAAATCAATTCAACTGAGACAAAGAAAACAATACAAAGAATAAATGTATCAAAATCCGGTTCTTTGAAAGATTAAATAAAATTGATAAGCCCCTAGCCTCATCAAAAAAAAAAAGGAAAGAAAAGACTCAAATTCAAACAGTGAGAAATGAAAAGGGTAAAATTACTATAGACCCAACAGAGATTCAGAGGATCATTAATACCTACTTTGAGAATCTTTACTCTCAAAAAATTAAAGACACAGAAAAAAATGGACAGATTCATAGAAAGGTATAAATTACCAAAACTGAATCAAAAAGATGTAAGAACTATCAACAGCACAATAACAGCAATGAAATACGAAATGTAATAAAATGCCTCCCGACAAAGAAAAATCCAGGGACTGATGAATTCACCACATAATTCTACAAGAAATTTGTAGAACACATAAGCCTAATACTTCTCAAAATCTTAAATCAAATTGAAAAGGAAGAAATTCTCCCAAAATCATTCCTAGAAGTATTACAGTGATACCAAAGCCACAAACAGACACAACTAAAAAAAATATGGGCCAATTTCTCTCATGAATATGGATGAAAAAATTCTCAATAAAGTCCGCACCACTAGAATACAATAAATCATCAAGAAGATGATACCTCATGACCAGGTAGCATTCATCCCAGGAATGCAGGGATGGTTGTCTTTATACATTTCTATGTAAACGTATAAATGTGATACACTATATCAGTAGAGGAAAAGCCAAATCCACGATTCAATTGATGCAGAAGGGGCTTTTGATGAAGTTCCACACTCATTCTTGTTCAAAGTCCTGCAGAAACTTAGAGTAGAGGGCCCCTACTGCAATCTGATAAAAGCTACCTATGACAATCCAACAGCAAACATAATTCTAAATGAGGAGAAACTGAAGCCTTTTACTCTCAATCTGGTACAAGGCAAGGATGTAACCTATCACTACTCCTATTCAGTATAGTTCTGGAATCACTAGCTACAGCCATTAGATAAGATGGGGAAATAAAAGTAATATAAATAGGTAAAAAAAAGTTAAATTATCATTATTTGTACAAAACTTAATTATTTATTTTGGAGAATACAAAACCTCCACCACGCAGCTACTAGAATTAGTACACAAATTCAGTAGCATAGCAGCTTACAGAGTCAACATACAAAAGTCAATGGCATTCCTCTATACAGATAACAAACACACTGAGAGATGAATTAGAGAAACAATGCCTTTTACAATAGCAATGAAGAAAATGAAATACTTAGGAAGCAACCTAAATAAAGAAGTAAAAGAGCTTTTCAATTAAAACTACAGTACTCTGATAAAAGAGATACTAGAGGATTTCAGAAAATGGAAAGATATTCCCTGCTCCTTGATAGGAAGAACCAACATTGTGAAGATAGCCATACTCCCTAAACTTTTATACAGAATTAATGCAATTCTTATCAAAATATCATCAACATACCAAACAGAACTGGAGAAAGCATTCCAAAAATTTATCTGGAACCGAAAAAGACTCAGAATTTCAAAGACAATCCTGGGCAACAAAAGTAAGGCAGGAGGTATTACAATGCCTGACCCAAAGTTATACTACAGAGCTACTGTGATAAAATCTACATGGTATTGGCAAAAAAATAGACCTAAGGATCAGTAGAATAGATTCAAAGATGCAGAAGTAAATACCAACACACTCAGCCACTTTTTTTTTTCTTTTGACAAACTGGCCCAAAATGATTATTGGAAGAAAGATAGCCTCTTTAATGAATGGTGCTGGAAAAACTGGCTCTCCACATGTCGAAAACTAAAACTTGACCCACGTCTACCACCATGCACTAAACTAAAATCAAAATGGATTAAAGATGTAAGGATTAAAAGAGAAACCCTAAACCTCCTAGAGGAGAAAGTCGGAGGAAATCTTGCAGACATCGGAGTAGGCAAAGAGTTCATGAATAAAAATCAAAACGCACCTTTAACACTCAGAATCAACAAAGGGGATTTCCTCCTGCTGAGAAGTTTTTTCACATCCAAAGAAATTACCAACAGAGTGATAAGACAACGCACACATTTCGAAAATGTTTTAACTAATAAATATTCAGGCAAGCATGTTCTATCTAGAATTTATAAAGAACTAAAAATCATTAGGATCCCAAAATTCAAAGACTCAATCCAGAAATGGGCATCTGAGATGAACACACACTTCTCAGAGAAAGAAACTCAACAAGCCTACAAATACATAAAGAAATGCTCCACATCACTAGGTATTCATGAAATGCAAATCAAAACAACAATTAGAAACTATCTCATCCTAGAAAAAATGGCTACTATCATGAAATCAACCAACAACAAATGTTTGAGAGGCTCTGGGGAAAAAGAAACACTTCTCACTGCTGGTAGAAATGCAGACTGGTGCAATCATTGTGGAAAGCAGTGTGGAGACTACTTAAAAAACATGTAGCTGGAAATCCCATTCAATCCAGCTATCCTCCTACTGGCAATTTTTCCAGAAGAACTGAAAACATCATATCGTAGTGATATCTTTGCACCTATGTTCACAGCAGCACAATTTGTGGTAGCCAAATCCTTGAAACAACCAAAATGCCTACCATGTGAAGAATGGTTGAAAAAGATGTGGTATTTTCATAAAATGAATTATTACTCAGCTATAAGGAATGATAAACTAGAAGACTTCATATAAAAATGGATGTATCTTGAACGTATACTCATAAGTGAAATAAACCAGACCTACATATGCAAATATCGTATAGTCTCTCTAGTGTAAGGGCTCAAAAGATTAAATGAATGAATGAATGAATGAATAAAGAAAGAAAGAAAGAAAGAAAGAAAGAAAGAAAGAAAGAAAGAAAGAAAGAAAGAAATTTTGAACAGTACCAGGAATCAATATTGGGACCCTGTGTTTTCTGCATTCTCAACCCCTCTATTTTTTTTAAAGAGTGACTTAAATACAAAATGTATTTGGAACAGTTAAAAAAATTAATGTTTATTGAAAGTGTTAATGTTTAATCATTAGATCAATCTAACATGCCTATGTCTGTTGATCTATACTGTTATGACAAAAATATGTAATGTAACCATTGTGAAATTTTTCTTGTTTTGAAGTTCTGTACTATATGTACTCTTACTTGCTACTGTTTTTTTCTTTGTTTCTGCTATTTTTACCCCTTAAAATAAAATTTAAAAGAAAGAAATGAAAGGAAATTCTAAGAATGTGACAGTTGAAAGGAAACTAGAAAGATAAACAGATAGTAGCCAAAGACTGTATGGCAAAAGGAGAGTTTCTAAAGAACAATTAATAGCATCATACTTCTGGAGGGAGAAATTTTCACTTCCAGTTAATGCTACAAAAATTAATTATTAATTCACTGTTTACTTAACCGTTTTTCAAAGTAAAGACCATCTTTTGCTACTTCATTTTTTTATGGAGCAAAAGAAACAGATCAAAAGAAAACAACTCAACAATTTTTTATATCTTTATGATTCTAAAATTTTTTACAAAGAAACTTTAATGTGTTCACTTAAATAACATGTTTGTGAGGATAATTTTCATAAACCAAAGGACAGACCGAATATTAAAACCTACACTACTGCTCATCATCATTCAAGAGGTCCAATTTAATGTTATTTTTTCAGTATTGAAATCTTCAATTAAAGCTTCTAAGCTCAGTTGTTTGTTTTTTACAGCTGGAGATTTGTGAGCCATTTATAACAAATTCTAAGAAAATCTGGGAAGATCTTATCTATTGAATGAAATTCTTTTTCAAATCTTTAAAACTTCAAATAATGAGACTTTTGAAAGAACTACATTGTCTTAGGGATTTTATTGACTCTGCCATTCTAAGTATCTATAAATTTTTGAAAGAAAGCAGTGTGTGACAATTGTATTAATTAAGTAATTTTCTGGGGACAGCAATAATCAGAGTCTACCTCTTTCAGAAGCAAAGCACTAACACAAAGATTTGGTGTCTAAATATCACACATATGCTTCTTCACAAGAGGAGCTGCAGTCACCCAAGAGAAATAAACTTTTCTTAAAACATAATAGAGCATTTAACTGCACTGATCATCCAGGCTCTTTGGAGACGTGTTCAATAGAAAGTTAGTGATGGAGTTCTTTTTACTTTAGAAAATGCTGTTCAAAGGTTTTCTTTTGCTTCTCAAAAAACTTTGCCTTGCTCACAGCCAATACCCACAGAGAAATATAAGTGACTTTGTGAGATACTACATATTTCATTTTATATTGAAGGACACTATAAGGACTTGCAAATTAAATAAAAATTAAAACTTTATTTTTTTTCCTTCTAAGGATAAATAAAAACTTGAACAATCTTTTTCTGCTTCTCTTTTTTAACATGTATTTTGCTTCAAGGCTAGAGATGTCAAATCAATGAAGAAAGTGTTATTTTAAATTTTTCATTGCTTACTCATGCATTTTTTTGTGTTAGAAGCTACATGTACATTAGTTAGATAACTAAACTGAAATGTAGGAGAAACAACACAGGAAGCCATTTGAGAGTATGTGACCTGCAGATATTCTCCATATAGAAGAATATGTTTTGTAAACTTTAGAATTTTTTTGTTGAAAGTCAAACACACAATAAATATAGATACAGATATAGATAGACATAGGTATAGCTATAGATATAGATATAGACTTTATCTTTTTGAGACGGGGTCTCACTATGCCATTCAGGCTGGCCTTGAGCTCACTTTTGTAGCCCAGGCTGCTCTCAAACTTGCACCAATCCTTCTGCCTCAGCCTCCTAAGTGCTGGGATTATAGATGTGTGCCACCATGCCTGGCAATGTATCTATATATCTATGTCTATGTCTACATCTATGTCTATCTATATCAACACCACCTAAGTAATGTACACATTGTTTATTTAAAAAATGTACAGAAAAAGAATCAAGGGATGGGTAGGGGGTGCAGAAGGGAAGGGAAAGGGGATGAGGAAAGTGAATTCTGTCATGTAAGTGTATCAGCTTCCCACAAGGACTGCAAATGTGTCACGCACACACAGACACACACACTAAAATAATACAACTTAAAAGTAAGCAAAAATTTAACATTAAAAAATAAAAAAAAACTAATACCTGAGCAGTTATCTAAAAGGCACCTTAGAGGTTATTTGAAATATTTAATATTGGGAATTTGTTTATTTCTGTATATGAAAATATTTGAATTTATATACTATTTTACATATTGAAATAACAAAAGCCACAAAAATTTAGAAATAAAATATGCACATGGTACCATTAAAATTACTAATAAAATATACGACAAATGTTTATCTCATGTATACATGTATATTTCCGTGCAAGTGCGGGTACCTCTGAATGAATGTGTGTCTATGTGAGTTTTTTCCATCATATTCCAGTTGGATGCCTGGAGCCTATCCTGACTATGGCAGTTTGTGTTGTGTTTGTAAATTTCACAATATTTAAAAAATGTCTTTGGAACATTCATTTCTGATTTCTATGTCAGTGGTAGAATTATTGATACTTGTAGATATTTTCCTCTGGTTTTTATGAAAATAAGAGGGGCAGTAATGAAATATTTTGTAAAGTGGGAGATTTTCCTTTTGCAGCCAGCAAGGGTAGTTTACTGATAGTTCAGGAAAAATAAAATTTTATTTCTTTAATCAAGATTGATCACCTGAGGGAAAACCACTCTAAGTAGACAGCGTTTGTTTCTTACTGTCTGTTAGGACATGTGCCGTACACGATGGCTGTGCTCATAGCCGGACGTCAGCACCAGTGGGTGGTAGCTCTCTCCTCTTCTTCCTATTCTTCTCCTTCCCCTTTGCTCTCTCTTCTGACCCTCCATCTCTTCTTGTCCTCCCTTTCCACAAAAGCTCTATTTTCTTTTTACTTATTTACCTTATTTTTCTCAGTAATTTATTTATTTATTTATTTATTTATTTATTTATTTATTTTGTTTTTTGTTTTTGTTTTTTTTAGAACAGAATTCATGCAGTGGATAAGACTTGTCTCTGATTACTTACCTTTAATAGAATGGTCTCAGGGAACATCTATTTTCCTACAAATAATTAGGTCTGCCCATTATACTTTGTAGAAATAATGTATTTTCTTTAATCATTCATGCATTGGTTAACATATAGGCAGCACCCAAAATGTAGTTATTATGAGTTGTGCTGCTATAAGCATATTAAAAAGTCTTCTAAAATTCTTAGCTTTTTGATTATTAGGAAATGTTAAATCTAACATAACCCATTACTTTCATTGTATTTTACTATGGAATTTTATTTTGCTATAGCTATATTGTTACATCATATCAAAAATATGAATATGTGATTTTCATTGTACATGCTTCATATGAAAGCCGTTCCACAGCATTTAATTTTTAATCTTCTGTTGAAGTTGTATTTAAGGCTTCCTATTTAAAACTTCTAATTTGGGCCTTGAGGGATAGCTCTGCTTCTAAGCGCTTGCCTGGGAACCCCAGCCATGCCAACCGCAGGCACCGAGCCAGTCACTGAAACCAAGGAAACCAAGCATGGTGACACACACCTATAATCTCAGCGTTGTGTTGGCTGAAATGGGGGGGTCACTATAAGTCTGAGCTGTATAGCAAGACCCTGTATATATAAATTAAAATAAGATTTAATAAGAAGACTTCTAGTCTGTAAAAAATGCATATGGTTTTGCATAGTATACTTACTACTTTCATAAAAAACAACACGACTTATTATAAATAGTACATTAATATACAAATAAAATGATATTAAATGATTTATTCAATACTTTTTGTTATATCTGTACCTATGCTTCAATTTCAAAGTGTTTCAGAACTTTAATTTCAAAAGTTGTGTTTTTGAAACTTTATATTTGAAACTTAAATAATTAATAACTTCCTTTCTGAATTGCACATAATTTAGCAGCAACAGAAATACATTTTGAGTAATGTGCTTTATACAACCACAAGATCATGATTCCAGAGCATGTGGAGTTACCTCTGAATAGCTCAGAAAATTGTGCGCTCTGGTGACAATTCGTTGTATTCATTTTACAACTGATAATTTAGATTCAGTACATTTAGCGGAATCTGAAAAAAATATAAACGTGAACACAGGAGACTATCATATAAGTTGTGTTATGCAAGCCAATCGATGTTTCTTTTGTTTGAAATTTGACCCTAAAGATAAAATATGCAGAGATTAAAACATCAGTAAGTCAGAGGACAATTTCTAGCAGGTCCTCAATATTTCACAAGGCTATCTGCTCCCATAGTAATATTACATGTAAAATTATTTAAATGTGCCAAGATCCTTTTGTTATCTTATGTCCTTTTAAGTGTGTTTCCAATTTATTATTATTTCTTTTACTTTAAAGGGAAAAATAGCACAAAGCAGCACTTCAAAATAGGCTCATGAGAGAGTAAATATCTTATGACTTTTGATGTTGTATATGGAATAATGCCATTACAGTCTCCACGAAGAGCTGAGTTAATTTGAAATAAATTTGTTTTTCATGCCTTTAAATATATTAAAGACAAGCTGAATTTTTGTATCATGCAAATTTTATCCTACAAATACAGTTGCTTGTGATACTATGATACCTTAGAATAAACAAATTAAGTAATCACACAAGAAAATATAGATTTCAAAAGGTACATCTTGCCAGCATTAGAATCGTATTTCCTTTATGACAAAATATTAGTGCTTCGAGAAAGGCCAGGCCCCCAGACAACAATGAAATGGCCAGGTGCAATGGCCAGGCCATGTGCTATGCAGTGGAAATGAAGTGAGAGCTTCAAATGATGTAGGAGAAATATTATTCATCCAAACCCATCGGATGTCTGATATTCCCAGTTAATTTCCACCAAATATAAGACCAAATAAGGAACAAAGGAGGCTAACAGTAGGAAATATTTATGGAAATGGAGGAACACAGCTCATGAGAAGCAGAAAAGGTTCTGGAAGGTTGCTGAGGACCCCACATTTCAGAAGTGTTACAGAGCACAAGCATGTAGGGAAACCATGGGTATAAGATGATAAATATAGTTGCCTAGTGAATATTAATCCAATGGGGAAATGAGTCACATAGCAAGTGTTCACAGAAACAACAAAGGATTTTTCAGGAAGGGATGGGTCTGAGCATCTTGGTCACTCACAAAGGTAAAGGATGTCTGTGCAGACTTTATAGGACCACGCATCTTAGGCATAGTCATGCTATTTTTGTCTTAAGGCCTGGTGCCCAGGAGAAGTGCTTCCAGTCACAGTAGTAATGGTTTTTTTTTTTTTTTTTAATCTTTATGCTGACTCTCCCTCTTCCTGACTATCTGTAGTATTTCCGCCTAGCTTAGCTGTCTACAATACCAATGAATACTACTTGGTTCAGTAAATCCAGAGTGGGTGAGCACAGCATACTCACCTATCCCTTCTAAAATGTTTTTGTTACTTCTGTCTTTGCTAAGTTACTCGTTTCCTTTGGATCAATAAAAACTAAACAGCTTCGCTTGTCATCCTGTAAAAACTGACTGTAGTTTAACCCACGTTGTACCTACACTGTGACTTTATTGTTTAATTTATCCCCCACAAAGACCTCAGTGGCAGCCACTTTGGGAATCCTTTGTGTGTCTCATAAACTATCAATAAAAATGTCCTATTCTTACTGTCCACTCTCCCTTGGAATTCTGCTTTTTATATTCAGGGGACACAAAATTTGCATTTTTGACATCTAACAAGTTGGGAGTTATATTTCCAATATATCAGTACTACTAAAATTCCTACATATATTTGTGTACAAGAATAGATAAGGTGCTGAACTTGATTTATTCTAAGATGGCATCTTCCAAGTTAGTGTGAAGTTTATATTTAAGTGGGAAAGGGATGATAACCTCTCTATGTACTGCAAGAATTTCAGCCTACTTAGGTCATACTGTTGCATGCATGAGGCTCATGCTTTTCCAAATGTTGGAGAATAATTGGAGAACCAGAAGAGGTTTGAAGAATGTTCGTGGAAAGTAAGAGGAAGAGCAGCTCCTGGGTTCAATCAAGGGAGGCTCCCAGGATAAAGGTTCTTTCCTGTAGAGTCCCTTGCTGGTGTGCAGTCCAGTGATTGGCTTAGGCATTTAGTAAACGGACACCTTTACCAAGAGGCTCTGTTAAGCAATAAGAAAAAAATGAATAACTAGAATTCAGACTCTCTCACTCAGATTTCCCACGAACACTTTGGAAGCTTAGTAGGGGTAGATAAATTATATGTTGTTTGAGGAAGTTATTTTTGATCTAAAGTGGTACTGGACTATTTTTCTTTAAATTTTTGTTGTTACCAACTTCACTGCAGGCCCTTTCCCCAGCTAACTACCTCAGGTATATAGCAACTAATGAAATAATCCATTGTCTACAATAATAGTATAATCTTTCATTCCTCTCCTGTATCCTTAGCATTGTAGATATACAAACTTTCCAGTGTTATGTGTTCATGATAAGAAGTAGTCGTTAGCACCAGACAGTTCCATTTCAAATGGTCATACCTCTTCACTGCCTGCCTCTATATTCCTTTATAACATAGCTTTCCCAATATTCATTCCACAATTTATATATTATTTTGCAACCTAAATGAATGGCATGTAAATTAGGTAATAAGAGCAGTGAGATTTCCTGCTTGCACTTAACCTGACTCGATTTAAAAAACGATCCCAACTCTCAGATAATGTCTTTCCTAATTTGGAGTTTTAAAAATTTCTTTCATTTTTTATATGAATTCTATTTTATGTTTTGTGCTTGGCTTATAGTGTTAAGAGAAATCTGAATACCATATTGATCATTTTCTGTGAAATTAATGGCATATAAACAGCAAAATCTGGAAAAATATTGTCTCAAAAGACTGTACAATATACTCTACTGTTTCTCCATACTTAAAATGTATCCTTGCTAAAGGCATGGTCTCTTCCTTCCACATTGTAAGAAAGTTATATGACTTAATACAACTATGCAGTAAATTAACACATTTAGTAATAAATGAGAAAAGCCTGAAAAAGCCATTATTATTTCTAACCTAAGCCAGAAGTCTCAGTACCACTAGTGGGTGGTACAAAAGGACTGCCCACATTAATTTTTTTGCCACAGTATTCTCTCTTGCATGGTATCCCACTCTTACCTGTCGTTTCACTTCTCTTCCTACCCTAAGTAATGCAAACTTGCTCTGCAAAGTTTGTTACATCTGCAACTTTTTTCTTTCTTTCTTTCTTTCTTTCTTTCTTTCTTTCTTTCTTTCTTTGCATTTTTTTTTTCTGGAACTGGGGATTGAACTCAAGATCTTACTCTTACAAAGCAGGCAGTTGTGCCCCTGAGCTAGCTCCCCAGCCCTTACATTTGAAACTTTCAATAAAACTTTAATATCAGTTTTTCTTTTCTGAGCAATTCTTTCTTCAGGAGAAAATGAACCTAGAAACCACTGCCATGTGCTCTACTTATTTATCAATTGTTCTGGATGAAAGGACCAAATACATTGCCCCAAAATGTTGCAAATTATTAGGTTCAGCCAGTCACAAAGGCAGGTAATGGCCTTTGGGGCACACTTTTCCTCTTTCTAATATTCTAATATTCTAATATCCTTTCTAATGTTCATGAAGTTTTCTCTGCTATTTTCGTAGTTGTTTTTGTTTTAAGTTTATCTCTCCCCCGCTTGATTTTGCTTTTCTGTTTTTTATCACTTATGCAGAGCTAAATTAGTGAAGACAGCCAGTAAGTCTTTAACTCAGTATCAGGACAGATCATTCAGGTACTATGTGTGTAATCTTGAGTGTAGTTAAACTTATGTTTCTGTTCTCCTTATAATATTTTGCTCAGGCTTCTCATTTTGTTCCTTATTTCCTTTAACAAAATGCAAGTAATTTATAAACATGCTGATGACCTGTGAAGAACAAAGAACAGCTAGGGAAGCTTGTCAATAGTCTGTAACACATCACTGGGATTTCTAAAGTATTTTTTTTCTTAAACAGGATGTTTTCCTTGCTACTTCCTTAAAGTGACACCAAACATTTTACTATCAATTTAATGCAAAAATATCATTTTTCAAGAGGTTCTTAGAGGCCTTAAGTTTCTCCAAACTAGTCACTGAATCACAAGGGCTTGGTTAAAACTGGATGGGAAACTTTCTATGAAAGATGCCACCATTGAGACAAATTCATGCACAGATGTCTATCTGGTAAACATTTGAGTTTCACAACAAACACTATGTGGATTCTCCTCATTCTGTATAGATGCCAGCTTAAGGAACCAAGACTGAAGTTTCTCTCTCCCTGGGCCCAAGCTGAGTCATGTTTTTCCAGTTCCACTGATTTCACCAATTAACCTTATTCTTAATCAGTTAGTACTATTAGATTCCAGAAAAATAAAATAAAATAAAACCAAACAATTAGGCAAATCAAAATGAGCTTTTGTCATGAGATAAGCATGGGAATAAAGTTTAAACTGTGGGACTAATTTAAAGGCTAATTGTTTCTATTTAAAACAGAACACGTGTGGTAAAATCCATTTGGATCAGAATTTTGACCTGTAATCTTAGGAAAGCTCAGAAACTACAATATGTGCTGTGTATCCTAGGAAAAGAATGCTATCTTTGGTGATTCTTTCCTCAGATATCCACTTGTCTCTCAGAGGGACATGGTGACATCCAAATTATCAAGAAATTTCATGTAGTACTCTAGATACCTATGACCAATTTTGGGGCATAGCAGTTTCTGCACTGCACAATTGGCATGTGAATGAGGATCAAAAGATAAAGTCTACAATCTTAGCTATCACAATTGACAGTCTTTTAAGCTCATCAAAATCAGGAAGATTTAAGGATAATTGAATTGCAAAAGTCTGGAATGAAGCCATTGGCTGAGTCCTCCTGTGACTGTGAGGCAGTTTATGTGCCTGACTCATGGCACTGGACAGCTGATGATTGCTGCTTCTATCAGGTGCTGGACGTTTCTTTGTAGGTAAGCTTTTTATTACAGCTTGTATTTCATTCACTGTTATTCGGTTGTTGAGAGATCCTATGTCTTCCCGATTCAGTTTTGGTAATTTGTACCTTTCTACGAACCTATGCATTTCACCTGTGTCTTCAATTCTGTGAAAGTAAAGGTTCTCAAAGTAGGTATTAATGATCCTTTGGATCTCTATGGGATCTGTACTAATTTCACCCTTTTCATTCCTTATTGTTTGAATTTGAGTCCTTTCTTTCCTCTTTTTGATGAGGTGAGCTTGGGGCTTATTAATTTTATTTAGTCTTTCAAAGAACCAACTTTCGGATCCATTAATTCTTTGTATTGTTTTCTTTGTCTCAATTGAATTGATTTCTGCTTTAATCTTCATAGTCTCCTTACATCTTGGGGCCTTTCGTTTCATTTCCTCTTCCTTTTCCAGTCAGTTTAGATGCTGCGTGAGAGTATTTCTTTGTTCCTGCTCTGTTTTCTTAATGTATGACTTCAGCACTATAAATTTCCCTCTAAGAACTGCTTTCACTTCATTCTGTAAATTCCAGTAGGTTTTGTTTGAGTTTTCATTAAATTTTAGATATTGTTTAATTTCTTGTTTAATTTCATCTGTAACCCACTGGTTGCTGAGAAGGTTGTTGTTTAATTTCAATGTGTTTCTGGGGTTCTTTTGGTTTCTTTTGTCATTTATTTCTGGTTTCATTGCACTGTGGTGAAATAATATGCATGTGATAAGTTTTGTTTTCTTTGCATATACTTAAGCTTGACCTATGCACTAATATGTGGTGTAATTTAGAATATGTCCCATTTCAGCTGAAAAAAAATGTGTATTCAGAAGTGGTTGGGTGGAACACTCTGTATGTTAACCAAGTCTAGTTGTTCCAAGTTCTGGTTCAGTTTTGTAACTTTTTTGTTAATCTTTTGTCTGCTTGACCTATCTTTTTGAGATAAAGGGATGTTAAGGTCTCCATTAAGATGGTGTTATTGGATATTTGATTTTTCATGTCCATTAAGATTTCTCTTACATAACTTGGTGCTCCCATATTAAGTGCATGTATATTTATGAGTGTTGCCTTTTTGTGTTGAATTTTTCCCATAACAAGTATGTAGTGACTTTCTTTATTTCATTTGATCAAACTCGGCTTTAAGTATAGACTGTCTGCAAAGAGTATTGCTACCTCTGCTTCTTTCTGTGGTGCTGGGGCATGTAGTATTGCATTCTATCCTTTTACTTTTACCTTGTGAGTTTCTTTATGATTTAAGTGCATTTCATATATACAACAAATTGTTAGATTTTGTTTCCTTATCCACTTTGACAGCCTATTTCTTTTAGGTGGACAATTCAGTCCATTTACATTGGTAATTATAATTGAAATGCATGGACTTGTGATTGACATGTCTTGTACTTACTACTGTTCGACACTTTTTCTCCTGTGTTTAATTTGTTACCCTATTTGGTGGGTTCTTTCTGTCCTCATTTGTGGATTTCAGATCTCTTTGATCCTTCTCTAAAATATCTTTTAGTATTCTGTGTAGTGTTGGCTTTGACATCACGAAATTCTTCAGTTGCTCCTTGTGAAAATATTTCACTTCTCCTTCATACTTGAGAGGTAGTTTTGGAGGGTATAGTAGTCTGGGCTGTAATGTGTTTCATGGAGGACTTGAAGCAGTCTGCTCCGTGCTCTTCTTGACTTCATGGTTTATGAAGAGAAACCTGTCGTTATTCTGATGAGTCTCCATTTAAATGTGATATGTTTCTTTTCTCTAGGAGCTTTTAGTATATCATTTTTCTGGTGGATTTCTGAATCTTGATTTTTATATGTTTGGGTGTGGTTTTAGTCAGGTTGATGTTATTTGGAGTTTTATATGCTTTAGTTTCTGAATTTCAGATTGTTTTCTCAAATTTGGGAAGTTTTCTGTTATTACTTTTGTCCATATTATTTTTATATCATTTGTGTCAACTCCTTCCTTCTCATTAATTCGTATTAATCTCACATTGTTCATATTTACATCATCTTGCAGATTTTGAGTTATTTTTTCCTACTTCCTAGTTGTTTTAAAGAGATCCTTTCATACCTTTTCACTAGCTACAACTGTGTCTTCAAGATCTGAATCTGTAGCCTCACTTTCTTTCATACGGTTTTGCCAGCTTGTGATTGAGCTTTTATTTTCTTGTATATCTCTTTGAAACCATTTCATGTGGTCTACTTCTTTCCTATATTGTTCAATCAGGAAATCCATCCTTTTTTGTATTGTCCTCTAATTTTTTTATCAATATCTTCTTTGGTAGCATTTAAGTTTTTCATTGTACTTATCCTTTCTTTGTCTACTTCAGGGATTATTTCTGTTCTAAGTTGTTTCTACCTTTCTGCAGTTATTCTCTTACTGTAGATGTTATTACATTAGAGATTTCTTTTTTTACTTCAGAGGTTATTTTTTGGTCTGACTTCCTCTATACGTTTCTGCAGTTCTTTTTCCACTTCACATTCTATTAATTCATGCATTTCTGTTTTTAGTACAGTAGTTATCTCTGATCTGATTTTCTCTATACATTTCTGCACTTGACTATCTACCTAAGACACTACCAATTCAGAGATTTCAGCTGCCTGATTCCCGTTTTCTACAATGGTACTGTCTCCTGTATTTTTTCTGTTGGACTCTGGACCTTAGATTGCATCGTGCTCCTTCTCTTCATTATTTTGTATGATCTCTACATTTTGTTTAAGTCATACTGCTATCACCTATCTAAATTTGGAGCTGGATCCACCAGTCTTGATCCTTTTCAGATATATCTGGCTGGGTCTGGCTCCTGTGTTCATCTTCTTCCTGCTCCTACTGGGCACAGGCCAGGATGGTCAGTGTGATGGGGAAGACTTGGGGTTCTGGTGGCTGGTGGTGCTGGGCGCAAGCTGGAGGAGAGGTCCTGCCTTGGCGCAGTACCAGTCCATCAGCTTGGGAAGGCAGGGACATGGTTCCTGTGGCTGATGTGCAAATATTTCCTACCTGGACACGGGCCAGGGCTGGTCAGCATTTGTGGGCAGGGGCTGGGTTCATCAAAGTGGAACTTTACGGGAGATTCTTTTCTTCTTCTATAATGTTGCTATGAAGTTCAAATGCTTAAGCATGAATTTCTAATTGTTTTGCATTGTACTACTTCTTTGCTAAGAAGAGATTTTTAGTAAACCATAGAGCAATTCTGATTAATACCAAAATGAAGTTTTCCTGTTGGGAATACTCCAGTTCTTCCTGAATTAATTAGCCAATATTTGGATATTACTGCATGTTATAGTAAACTATGTGGTTTAAGAAAATGCGTCTGACCAAGGAGGCAGCTCAGTGGTCCAACTGCCTACCTGGCAAGTGTGAGGACCTGGATTTGATCCCTGGTTTAGCATAGTGTGTCAGTCCTGTGCCAAGCTGGCCATAGGAAGTTAACCGGGTATGGTAGTGGTAACCTGTTATTCCTGCCCTGGGGTGGCTGAGACAGGATGAACAGCACAAGTCTGAGCTGTGTTGGGAAACCAACACAAATATCAAATAAATAAATAAATAAATAAATAAATAAATAAATAAATGATTAAATAATTACATAAATAAATGAGAAGATTAGCTTTAGGTGTGTATCAGTCAGGGTTTTACTAGAGGAACAGACATAACACAGAATGTACAGATGTATAAGAAATTACAAGGTTGGCTTATGAGGGTCAGCTGGAGTCAAAAGCAGAAGTGTGTGGAGGGTGTTTGCACACTGGAGACTGAGGGATTCAGTCCAAATTCTGGAGCTCACTGCAGTGTTCTGTGCAACCTGTAGCAGGAGGCCATGGGTCTACCACGGAAAGCTGATGAGTCCGTATCAGAAGGGTGAAGGACCCACGGTGGAGGCTGCAGAGTCTTCACTGGAAGCCAGAAGAGGATGTCCTTGCTGACTGTGAAGACTGTTGCTCCTCAGAGGAAAAAGTGGAAAGCTTCAACCTTCCTCAGCTCCCTTTTGTATTAAGTGGTGAGTCACTCAGAGTGGGGTGGCTAGGATGTGGAATGTTGTTTTGATTTAGGCAAGCCTGTAACTTCTCACGTTGATACATGCATCAATCACTACAAGATGTCTTGACCAAAAACAAGAACAAGAACACCACCCAGTGGCGCACTGTTCAGATAGATGGATTTCGGCTGGAAAGCCACCCTGCCTGAGAATGGTTGCAACTACGGTGTACTAATGCAGGAAATTTTTTAGGATATTAGTGACAGGTGCTGACTCCCCAGCAGTCTCTCTGTTCATGCTGGTTGCTGTCATTCAGTGCAAGTGGCTCCAAAGAAAGAGATCTATAGTCTCCTTGGGAAATCAAAGGGCTGGGTGGGAAATAGGAAAAACAGCCTTCCAACTACTCAAGACCCCACCCTTATCCCCAACTCCTAAAGAACCATTGTGCTTCTCCTTGAAGTTACATATAACAACGAATACAAATTCTACAAAGGAAATGAACACTAGAATTTGTATTGTGCCACGAAGAAGGCTATTTTCAGAAACTCTGGAAGACCTCAGTTTCTTCTTCAGAAAGCAAGACTCCATTATTTCTACAGATGCAGATAAGTAGAATCACTATTAACCCTAATTTGTCTTTTTTTCTTTTTTTTTTAAGAGTCAAGAGGTTTTTTTTTTCTTTTCATGCTGGGAATTGAACGCAGGACCTCACGGTTGCCAGGCAGACATTGTGTCACTGAGTTACATCCCTGACCCCTTAACTGATCACAATTCAAATAAGCACCAGTTTTGATGTTCTAGTTTTGAATTGGATCTGTTATGTGTGTAATTTTCTAAAAAATATGATGTTTGGGCTTTTATTAATTTATGTATGCTACTTCTTTGTCATAATTTGTCCCCCACAGGAAGCAAGAAAATATGATCTCACACTTGGATCTGCATCTCTAGATAGTAGTTGCTTTCTTTCTCCCATTAGCAAGGCCCCTCAGTGATCACTGATTCTCTTCTCCTTGTCTTCTGACAGTTTTTCTCTTTCACCCAGCCAATGCTCGCAATACTTCAAGGTAGTTGGAGAGTATATAAACCATAGTAGGTAGGGCCTGGAGCCTCTTCCAGCCAAAAGAAGCTATAGAGGATAGATACCTCTACTCCATAGCTCACCTATAAAGAATTATAGGGATATTTGTTGCTCAGGAGAAAGTAAGACAGAAAGGTAAGACATAAATAAAAGTGGCTGGGAGCAGAGGCATGACAAGATCACTAAACACACACACAAAATAGTTCCCAAAGACCTACCTATGGAATTCTTGTGAAAACTTGGGTAAGTTAACAAGGGCCTATGCCTGACACCAGCCCAAGGAGTGGGTAAAACAAAAAAATGCACTATCTACTCTGCTCACATTAGCCACTGTGCTGTCTCTTGCACCGTATCCCACCCTTCTGCTGTGGGGAGTGCCATTCTTACTCCTACTTATACTCACTCAGCATAACTTGTTCTGCTATATACCTATAATAAAACTTGGCTATCTATTGTTGTTATCTTGACGACTTCATTCCAAAGGATAGAAAGAATCGAGGGTTCACCTCCAGAAAGAAACTCTAGAAGCCCCAAATCCAGGAATAAATCTGGATAAGGATTCTATGTTATCTGAGCCTCTGTGACTTTGACACATTCTACCTTGTTTGAGCAGTTTGTTTTTAGGTCTAAATTCCTCTCAACCTACCCATCTAACTGCAGAACAAGGTCTAGTTATTTTCCACATGCCAAAGATATAAAGAAGAGAAATGTTCTTTAAAGATTCTCCTTCCTAGGGACCTGGTTTAAATTGAGAACTCATTTTTCTCAGTCTCTCTTTCCTAGATTCCTTAAATGATTAATGCCTCTGAGATCAGAAATTGAAAAATGAGTTCTGTTCCTCTTAGATGGTCCTTTTAGATACTGACCATCTAAAAGGACCAGAAAAGCATGCTGCAATTCTAAAGTGACGTTTAAGTAAAAGTTTTGATGAATTATTCTTATTATAGCTCCTAAACACCTGGAGTAACCCTTGTGTACATAAAAAGATAACCAAAGTCAACTCCAGACAGATGCCTTTATGACTCTGCAATCATCTTTGCTTGAAAGTTTAACTCCCTTTGTATATGATTCACTAAATATTCTACTTATTTCTTCTTGACCCATGTTTGACTTTTTTTTCATCAAGGACATAAGTAAAGGACTGAATAAAAAAGTAAGGGTTTTCTTCTTTGATGCATTAAATTCTGGTTTCTTGCTGATGGCGCCAATAAATATAGGAGTCAGTGTTTCTTAAATACAATTCTATTATTATAAGCAGGTAAATTTGGTAGAAAATAAATGTCCAGTTATAGAAGGGCTGGGCCCTAAAGGAAGTCAGAGGAAAAACGAAGACATGAGAAAAATTGCGACTGGAGGCACATCTGAAGCCCAGGCCTCAGATAAAGATGCAGTGACCATGCCTACATGCCTCCCTAAGAGATAAGTAGTAATTTGGAATTATATTATAATTGGCAGCATCTGGTTAAGTAAAGTCTTGATAGACATATGTTAGCCAGGTGGGTAATTGGACCATTAAGACTCATCTCTTCCCAAACATCCTTTTCCTCTTTCCACACATGTTTCCTACATAATACACTCACCTATTGGATCAATAGCATCTACGTGGTTGTACTTGTAATCTTATTGGTTGATTACTCTTTTTTAATTTTAATTTTTTTTTCTTGTTTCAGAACTTTTGTTTGTTTGCTTATTTATTTTTCTGGCCGGCTCAGCCTGCCCTGAGGGCAGGGCTGGCACAGCATGTGGTGCCGGTGATCGAACCGCAGTTCCTGCAGTAGCCTGCAGGCGCTTTAGACCACTGAGCCATCCTGCCGGGCCCCATGGTTGACTAGTCTTTAACTCATATTCTACTCACCTTCTGGCTTTGTACACACTTTGTCATTTAGCTCTATGAAATAGAGCCGGGCCCCATGGTTGACTAGTCTTTAACTCATATTCTACTCACCTTCTGGCTTTGTACACACTTTGTCATTTAGCTCTATGAAATATTCTTAGAGAAATGACCTCAGTGTCAGTCCACTGTTGAGGCAGCTCTTGTCTCTCTCTTGCTCTCTCTCAATAAATGTATACTACTCTTAGTGTCCACTGTCACTTAGAATTCATGCTTCATTTTTGAAGGACAAAAATTTCAGCATCTTTGACATCTAGCAAGTTGGGAGTTACATTTTCTCCTATGTAACTAATATGTAGGTTTGAGTATTTATTATACTTGTTGTTATGGTCACAAATGGTATGTACTTGTACTAGATAAGAAATGTCCTAGAGCTAAGGCAAATTTAGCCATTTAAAATCTCATACTAGGCCAGGCGTGGTGGCGCATGCCTGTAATCCCAGCACTCAGGAGGCTGAGGCAGGAGGATCGGTGCGAGTTCGAGACCAGCCTGGGCTACAAAAGTGAGCTCAAGGCCAGCCTGAGCTGCATAGTGAGACCCTGTCTCAAAAAGACAAAAAAATAAATAAATAAATAAATAAATAAAATCTCATACTAAAAAGACACACGTGTGTGTGTGTGTGTGTGTGTGTGTGTGTGTGTGTGTGTGTGTATTTACATGTTAAAAATGTCATTCAATGAGTAGATTAAAGATTATACTCTGGAAAGACTGACCAGATACCTCAGTGGATTAAAGTGCCTTCTTAGGCAGATGCAAGGACTGGGCTTTGGTCCTGGGTATGCTGTGTAACCCCTATCCCTGGGGTGCTGAGACAGCGATTGAGACTGGGCGTGATGGCGTGCAACTCTAATCCCAACAACTGGGAGGCTGAAAAACAGGAGGATCACTAAGAATCTGATCTGTGTAGAGAAATCCTATAGATCCTGTGCTAAAAACATTTAAAAAATAGATTAGACTTCGGGGCTAGGGATATTGCTTAGTGGCATAAGTGACTGGCTGGAAAGCTCAAGATCCTGAGTTGCATCCCAAGTACAAATATTATATATATATATGTAATAATGATACCTCACTACTAATTAGCATACATTTAAAAATAATTGTTTAAATTCAAAATTGCTTATAGAGAATTAATCTGAAAACTCTTAGTTGTACCTTTGAATATCTTTTGTCTTTGCTTGTCATTAATGTCATCACTTGAGAAAAAATGTTTAGAATGTACAACTTATCATCCACAAGAAGAAAGCAAATATGACTTTGATGTTTGAGTTGTGACCTGAGCCTGGACATTCTACAAATCAAAGTAAAAGTACTTTTAGCAGTTCTAATTTCTAAAATAGGTACATGGTATCTTAATGCTATGTTTAAACGAGATTTTGATTGGGTCTTTCATTTAGGGTTTTAAACAAAGGTATTCCAAAAGCCATATTTATTAACAAGGTATGTATTTATGTTTTTAATGATTGTCATGATTTTAAATTTGTAGGCTTAAATATGTTTGAATTAAATACATGACTATGACTTCTATATGCCAATAATTCACATTTTATTGTATCATGGGTGGGGTGTGATGACAATATAACTTCTGAGTGTCTCTTCTCGGCTCTAGAAAATGTATATGGAGATGAACTAATACTCAACATTTTAGGTATCTTGTGGTAAGAAAACCTGGACTACTTGCACTTAACAGTTATATTTAAAAAATAATGATAAATAATTAATTGGATGAAATATAAACATAACAATTATATAAATGCTACTTTTAGGAAATCTGGCTTGGATTTCTACAATATTCCATAAAATTGATTTGGATATTAATTTGTTATTCAGAATGTAAGCTATTAAAATAGCTAAAATTCACATCAGCTAACTTTGAAGCCTATGTTTTTTCAGTTGCCAAGCAGGCTTTTCCCCATGCATGGATCATTATCTTCCTTTAATCATCCTTCCTTTAACCATTAAACTAAGACCAAGGCTATGTATTCACAAATTTTTATACCAGAAAACACATAGGTTTCCTCCACATTAAACTGTAATACAAAGCCGGGCGTGGTGGCACAAGCCTGTAATCCCAGCACTCCGGACGCTGAGGCAGGAGGATCGATGTGAGTTAGAGACCTGCCTGGGCTACAAAAGTGAGCTCAAGGCCAGCCTGAACTGCATAGCGAGACCCTGCCTCAAAAAGACAAAAAAAAAAAAAAAAAAAAAGTAAAATAAAATAAAATAAACTGTAGTAGAACTCAGTTCTCTGGACGCACTCCATTCTTCAGTGGATATTGGACTCTCTTCTTCATAAAAGTTGTCTGTGACCCAGAACACCACATCCTGAACAGTTTTACTATGACTAGGGCCAAGGAAATTTGAAACTACATGTGTGTTTTATGGGTAGTGTGGAATAGGTTCCTAATAGCAGTGTCACCTCTGAATTTCCAAAATCACCTTGAATTTCCAAAAGAAGCTCTTTATCTTTTTATTTTTTATTTTTATTGTTTGGTCTTTGTGAGACAGGGTTTTAGTATGTAGTTCAGGCTGGCCTTGAGATCCCTTTTTGAGCTTTGGGTGGTCTCGAAATTACACTGACCCTCCTGCCTCAACCTCCCAAGTGCTGGGATTACAGGCATGTGCCACCACACCCTGCTATAAAAGAAGCTCATTAAAAAAGAATTTTACTTCTTAGTCATTTTTATCTTTCATAAACTTCTATTTTTAATCATTATTGATATATTATACTGAATTCCCAAAGCACCTATAGAAGCAATAAAGAAAATACTGAATTATAAATGCGATGGTGCTAATGATGTAATTACTATAACTTTCATAATAATAATGCAAATTATTAAGATTGAGGTTCAAGGAATGAATGTGAATGTGTGTGTTCACAGGTTCTTTACAATTAGTTTTCATTTCAGAGGACGTAAACCCAGCATATTGAAATTTAGGAGGTTGGGAATCATATTTCCCCCACATCAGGAGTGCACCCTGAGAAGCTTTGTCTTAGAATAAAAGTATTTTTCTCCAGTTAAGTGCATACGTTCATACAGATATACCAAAGTGAGTTGGTTTGTCTTTTGTTGTTAGTTTTTTAATATTTATTTCAGAACCAGGGATCAAATTTAGGATCCTCCACTTGCCAGGCAGGCATTTGTGCCCCTGAGCTATCTTCCTGGCTCCTCAGAGTGTCTGACTGGACAAATATCTTTGTCGTTCATTTCTTCTTCCTTCTTAAAATATTTTTTGGGGGGAGGGGACTGTGGTTCAAGCTCATGATCTTGCACTTGCCAGTCAGGCAATTGTGCCATGAAACTATCTCACAAGCCCTTCAAAGTCATTGACTGGACAAAGACCTGTGTAGTTCACGTTTTCTTCCTTCTTATAGAATATTTGCTTGATCATTTCATAAGATACACAGGAAAAATTCAGTATCATTTTTTTTAAAGTGCAAAAAAAAACAAAACAAAAAAACAAAGAGTTTACATCATTATTGACTATAGGGAAGCCCTCCTGGTTCTTGTCTCTGTTCAAGAAATTTACATTTGTAACCCCATGGACAAATTATGGCCATACCATCAATTCCAGTCTACCACTTCCAGTACAACCCATGGTGAGAATAAAGGCACTACAGCATATTTATAGTTATGGGGAGCCAAGGGGTCCTAAGTACCACCATCGTGATGACTATCTAGAACAAAGGCCTTGACTCAGGGCTGAACCCAGGTTTTATTCAGTCATGAAGGAGTAGTAGCTTGAGGATGAATGATTGAAAATAGCAAAAAGTAGATGCGAACTGTGAGCTGGGCTCGGTAGGAGGCCTGTATTTACCTCTGTGATATGCAGAGGATATGCAGAAAAAGTAATTCACACTATACTGTTGAGGTAGTACTAATGTTTTGAGTTCCAGTGCTTCAAATCTGATGTGTAATCTTTCAAGCTCCAGGAAGTCATAGCCTTTATCTCAAGGCTCAATCCCATCCAATAGCATGGAGCACTGGCTCTTCATCCTGTCTCGATGAGGTTCATGTTAAGGAGCAGCAAGTGTGGGTTATTAGGGAAAAACACATGCTGTCTTCAAAGGGAAAAGGAAAAGTCCTAGCCATACCTGTACCTATCAATACATGGAAATCGGGTCAGGCATAGTCAAAATGGAGATGACTGCTCTTATTTTAAAGAGCGACACCCAGGTAGGCTTCCACAATTCATATAATTTCATGTACACTTAAAAAATTAACTCAGTGTAATTAATTATCAAAGTTTTTGATTCACAATATTTTTGTTGCAGAAGTCTCTGTTTTATAAACATCAACAGAAAAAAATTGACTTATAGTAATTCTCCATGGATTCACATTACCTCATGTTCAAATAAGCGATGGATAACAGGAAGCAGAGAGATAGATCACTAGAAATTAGAAGGGGAATCTAGAGACACAAGAAGTAAGAAAGTAGAGGAGAGGAAGGGTAAGTAAAAAAAATAGAATTCAGTTGTGTATCTACAAGTACCAATTCTTTACAATGAATTCAATCAATATGTACAGAAAACATGTGTTAATAAAAAAAAGAGAAAACAAATTGGTTTCCATTCATCTCAGGTGGCTGTATTCTTGTAGCAATGAAAATGAATGTAACTTTAGTTCTTATTTGGCATATTCAGAAGCTGACTTGCTTTCTATAGTGGCATAAACATGTTAAAGTTACATTACAGAAGTTTCTTAGAAGTAGAAGTATATCAACATTTTGTAAAATAATATATCCCTTATATACTTTGTAATTGCATTATCACTTTAAGATGATTAACTGTGT